>LAPY01000636.1:52488-75977 GCA_000970635.1 Eragrostis tef
CCCGCCGTTCATGGCCGGATTTGGATCGCGCCGAGGAAGGGAAGGGAAAGTGGGGAAGGGAGGAAGGGGTGTGGGCGAATTCGCTGTTGCGAGATTTGGGTGTGGTCGTTTTCCAGGGGTCACATCAAACAGAATATTGTCATATAAAGTATTAAATAAAGTTTAATTACAAAACCAACTCCAGAACCCCTGGTCTAATTCACGAGAGGAATCTAATGAGGGTAATTAAGCCGTGATTAGAAGATTACCAAAACATGGATTAATTAAGCTCATCAAATTCATCTCGTAAATTTACGCTCATCTGATCGCTTTTGCCTTGACCTCTTTTTTAGCAGCAGCTCGTCTCGTCTCGTCTCGCTTGCTCGCTCTTGCTTTTTTATTTTTAGCTCGTTTTTATTGTTATTTTTTCCTTCTCTTGGGCTGGAGCCGCCGAGTTGCCGGCCTGTGAGGGCCCGTGTGTGTGTGGAAATGGGCATAGAAAATGGTTGGCGTGGAGTGGCTCCCGCTGCTACGGGCACACGAGCTTCATGTGCGCGCGCCTTCTCTTGGCTTGGGTGTCTTCTCTAGTTCTCTTGCTTTGCTGCCGCGAGTTTGGGTTTGGGTTGATTCGGTGGACGCGTCGTGCGTACCATCTGCGAGCGTTTTGAGTCGTACGAATGATTGACGTGAGAAGATGACGAAAATCCGGCTCGTTTTGGGCCTGAAATGCGCCGGCTCTAAAATCACATTGCACAGCAAAAATTAGTAACGTGAAAAAATATTAGTTTATGTGTTGGGTTGGGTCTTCTTTTTTGAGCGGCTATTTGCTGGCCAAGCCCGCCCGTAGCAGTCCACGAGCTTTCCCAATCCCCGCACATATTCATCCTATATGATGTTGGTAAGCTCAAATTTAATATAAAAAATGATATTGTAACAAAACAACGGAGAGAATTCTTTTTTTCATCTGTAGTCAAATTTTTTATTTACCTTTTTTTTTGAATATATGTGTCATATTTTAGACATCTGGTGTGCGTTGCATGGCCTCAGGTTTGTTGGTTGCTTGCCGTTTGATGGTTCTGATTATCTTTTTCGACCCACGATAGAGGAAAAAAAAATGTCCATGGTTATAGTTGATATCCTCCATCACAAATGATGACATTCCGACAGCCTTCGCCAATTCCTTTTTAGTTCACAAAGCCGGTCGTAAACGTCAGGATTTTCCGAACGGAGTACATTTTAAAGATCCACATGCAAGCGTGAGTCATTCTCATTCTGATCAGGAATCGACTCTCACCTAAGTCACATCACTATGGAAAAATATTTCACTTTCTTCACTAAGGAAACAAAATACATAGACACTTTTTTTGTGTGATTACACAATATAACTCGTATACCCATGACACACGCACACTCACCCTTATGAACACACATACTTACAAGAGATTAGGCTGACAACTCTTAACATTGAGGAACGCAGACGCCTAGTTGCTACTTGTCGATAGCCACATCATCTGCCACTGAAAAATAATTGCCACCACTAAATATGAACGTAGCCTGCACATGTTTTAAGTTTTAAACAATTTGTGACATACAAACAGCCGGGGAGGGAAAAAACAGGGACCCAATGACACAATCTATCAAATTAGTAACTAAAACAATACGATTAATCATCAATTCGCCTCTCCTTTTTAAGGAGAGGTATCAGTGTATTGCTTCGCACGCCATTACTTACAAGTGTCACTCACTATAAGGCAAAATCAGGTTAGAGTTGGTCAATGTGCCCTCGGTTACCTACCTAGATAGGAGTACATACACAGAATTTTGATTACCAATTCGCCTCTTTTTTCTTTTCCCAGTGTAAAAACTACATACCAATTAGTCATCCCTTTAAGCCACCTCTGCAGTCTCTGCTGGTTGAGAGAGATGCCAATCAGCATAGTGGAGAAGCCGCCTCAACCGTAGGACCATATCACAGTGGAAGGGCAGGGCAGTGCGCCGTTCCATGTAGACCGGGCTTACTGTCATCCATGAAAGGGAGTGAAGATCAGCAGCCACAGCTTCCAGGACATTATGCATCTCCATCTCGTAGTCTCGAGTTGTTGTTTCCTGAGTGAAGTTCCTTCCCTGTTTGCTCATGTTGCTACCGCCAGCTCCCCGGCTCATCTTATCTTGACCAGCGGCAATGCTGCCGCCATAGTGATCGATGATGCTAACCGAAAGGACAGATGGCCTTTCCTCTTTGGTGATTTGTGCAAAATCCCTTCTTACAGATGGGACGGCTTTGGAGACAACATAGCCCATTGCCAGGGGAATCGCAGTCCCTTTGCTGTGCAACAGATGGGCAAGGGGTGGAGATTCTGATGTGAGGCATGTTGGGAGTTGTAATGTTGCAGGAGACAGGTATCTCATACTTGGTGAAGGAACTAGGAGATATGAGCCCGATGCTGGTAGTGACCCAATGGACTTAACAGGGGTAAACCCTTCCAAATAACTAGAAGGGCCACTGCTACCTTGATTCCCTTCACCTGTGAAAGAGGCAACAACTTGTGAAGCATAAATAGATTCCATCTTTTTACTATTGATTTACTTAGAAACAAGATATCCTTTTTTAGAAAAAAAAACTGCAAACAAGAGGAGATTTATCAGCAAATTTGAACAGCCACCCAAAAATAAAGCATGATTTTCTAATTGATTTATGATGCGCTCATGTAAATAATCATATGTCCATTGTCACAGGTTAAAATGATTTAAGGCATAACAGTTGTAAGTTCAAAATGATATCATGAAGTTATCATGTATAGAAAAGTAAAAAATAATAATTACTGTGTCAGAAGAAAATGTTTAATTGAACAAATATCCCATTACATGGCATAAACTGTTCAGGAAGTGCTTACCAGAAGTAGGTCTGGTCAATAAATCTGCTTGGCATGCGAGATGCAATGAATGATCTTGGGACACTGCAACCAAACTGATGCTGCGAACCAAATGCAATGAACCCTTTGAACTGTCTATTCCTGTTTGTTCCACTAAGATCTGCTTTTTGTTGCCTGATTGCCCGAGTCCACCTTTCATGAAGCTAGACTTTGAATGAGGGCTGTACAATGGGCTTGGCGAGGAAGGCATGCTTCTGTCTTGAATTAAGGCCATATCTTGCTGCTGGAGTGTCGGCCCATTAGTGTTAGATGGAATACCCTCAGGTATAGATCGGCGTAGCTGCAAAGGCCACTTCTTGACTTCATTACCGCCAAAAGAATAAATTGCCTTTTGCCATTCTGCATACAAAAAATTTAAGATAATCACACATTAAACCCTAATACAAAAAGATAACTGAGTTTACTATAAAATGCAGTACCTTGAATTTCAAGTTCAAGGAAACCTCCAATACGGGTTATTATTACATCTCTTGGTCTCATATTTTATTGATTTACTTAGAAACAAGATATATTTTTTTTAGAAAAAACTGCAAACAATAGGAGATTTATCAGCAAATTTGAACAGCTACCCAAAATCAAAGCAGGATTTTCTAATTGATTTATGATGCGCTCATGCAAATAATCATATGCCCATTGTCATGGGTTAAAATGATTTAAGGCAGAGCAGTTGTAAGTTCAAAATGATATCATTCAGTTATCATTTATAGAGAAGTAAAAAATAATAATTACTGTGTCAGAAGAAAATGTTTCATTGAACAAATATCCCATTACATGGCACAAACTGTTCAGGAAGTGCTTACCAGAAGTAGGTCTGGTCAACAAATCCGCTTGGCATGTGAGATGCAATGAATGATCTTGGGACACTGCAACCAAACTGATGCTGCGAACCAAATGCAATGAACCCTTTGAACTGTCTATTCCAGTTTGTTCCACTAAGATCTGCTTTTTGTTGCCTGATTGCCCGAGTCCACCTTTCATGAAGCTAGACTTTGAATGAGGGCTGTACAATGGGCTTGGCGAGGAAGGCATGCTTCTGTCTTGAATTAAGGCCATATCTTGCTGCTGGAGTGTCGGCCCATTAGTGTTAGATGGAATACCCTCAGGTATAGATCGGCGTAGCTGCAAAGGCCACTTCTTGACTTCATTACCGCCAAAAGAATAAATTGCCTTTTGCCATTCTGCATACAAAAAATTTAAGATAATCACACATTAAACCCTAATACAAAAAGATAACTGAGTTTACTATAAAATGCAGTACCTTGAATTTCAAGTTCAAGGAAACCTCCGATACGGGTTATTATTACATCTCTTGGTCTCATATTGCTCGCCTCAGGGGAAGATGACATTATTAGACAACCCTGCTGCAGAATTTGGATAAAAAGGCTTTGAAGAACTTTAGTGTCTTGGCGGCTACTAATACCACCAAAGGGAAATATTAAGCTGTCCAGTAACTCTCCTCTAGAATCTGTCCAGATGCATACTAACCATCGCCAGTCCTCAGTCCAACCATAACAGCAATGAAGACTTGCTGCATTGTCACTCTCAGACCCTTCGAGTAGGGGACTCACTCCGCCATCAGAGCCGCCACCTGAAATTGAATTATAAGCCCCACTGCCACTGGCATCGGCTCCAGATTTGGAGGATTCCATTAAAGCATTATGATCAACAGATCCAGGCTCCGCTAGTATGAAAAGTGGCTCAAAGGCATACTTCCTATCGTCTTGAGCACATATATCTGGCATCTTACTTGGATCCAGCAACCCTCCAGCACGAGGTTGCCACGAGTTATCCCAGGTTACAGACCTCATAGTTGCATCAAAATCTGTTTCTCTTGAAAGAGTTGGTCCAGACATGCGGGGAACTAAGCATTCTTTCCAAAGAGTAGGACCAGGAGATGTAACATGCATCATCGTGGACTGAGATCTACCCATATAAGTAGGGGACTGAAACATGTCACCTGTGGAAACAGCCCGTGGGATTCGTCGAGCCTTGTTATACACTGTGAATGCGATGTCTTTCAAAACAGCAAGTTCATTGTTTGGCTTATGGAGTCTCAGTAAAGTTTCAACAGTAACTATCTGCAAGACAAGCTTAGATATACTGAACCCAGACAGCATCACAACATTAGATGCCGATGCTTCGTCCGCAGAAGCACTGCAGTGTAGGGCTTTGGAAACATGAGAATATAAGAATGATTTCCTTTCCCTCTCTGAGGATGAAATAACATACCCAAGAGCAACAGAACACTCGACCAGCGTCTGTAGGACTGCAGATGGTTCTGGAAATGGGCAGACTACATAAATTACCTGCATGGGAAATTGATCAATGGTGTTAAAATAAATTATAATATTGCCGCTATGTGCAAAAAATGATACCCTAAGTTCAAGTTCGGATGGGTTCAAACAGACAAAGATCCCATCCACCCCTGTTAATTACAAACTATAATTTCAAAATGGAAGGTCTAGGTTCCTCAGTCATCTCAATCCTTCTATTTGGCACCTAATTTTTTTTATATATACATAGAACACTTAACAGATACAAGAATGATTTCCTTTCCCTCTCTGGGGATGAAATAACATACCCAAGAGCAACAGAACATTCGACCAGCGTCTGTAGGACTGCAGATGGTTCTGGAAATGGGCAGACTACATAAATTACCTGCATGGGAAATTGACCAATGGTGTTAAAATAAATTATAATATTGCCGCTATGTGCAAACAATGCTACCCTAAGTTCAAGTTTGGATGGGTTCAAAACAGACCAAGATCACATCCACCCCTGTGAACTACAAATTATAATTTCAAAATGGAAGCTCTGGGTTCCTCAGTCATCTCAATCCTTCTATTTGGCACCTAAATGTTTTTTATATAGAACACTTAACAGGGGACATATGTGATAGCAATTCAACCATAATGAGGCAAGAGTTGAAGATCATAAAAAATATCAAGGAATGCATACAAGTTTTAATTATGCCAAAAATGTATAGAATTGACAATAAAAATGCAGAGGGTTTATATTTAAACAAAGAGTTAAAAAATTTTCATGTCTGAAATAACATAATGGTTAGGTTAACGAAATTTCATCTCACAACATATTATTTCGGAACATGCTGTTGGTATGCTACAGAGATTGTAGGGATGTCGAACCAACAGGCAGAGGCTGCCTTCCAGGTCTAGGTGTCACGTTAGGCAGTAAGACAAGAGCAGTGGGTTAGATGAGTGGGGATGGGGAATATCAGCCCTCCTAGGGATAGAATCTAGAACTCAGATTTGACTCCCTTGATTTTTGAAAGCTAAGTCAAGTATAACTGAACCCCTCACTGCTATTCTGGCTGGAATCCTCTTACCCAAATCTAGTCAACAAACTTTCTTATCCGATTTAGACTCTCTAACACAACTCCTGAGAAAGAATCTACAGCAAATATCTAGAAAAAGTAGAGTTTCAATCAGTGTCAAGTGTATTGTAATGAGGGGAATTATTAACATCTGATGCATAATAGTTACATTTTACATAAATGTCTTGAGAATTAACACAGAAGTAACAAGTCTACAAAATTCACTGAGACGAACAAATCAATACTGTAAAAAATAGATAACTATAATAGAAGGTATAATTTAGTACTAAGAACAAAACCAAGACCCCCCCCCCCCCTTAATTTTGGAACATTCATTCATATATGTTTTTCGGTAGTTTTGAGAACGAGAGGTTCTCCCAACTGTTCTCAATGGTAAAGAGAAAGAAAGGAAACTAAAAGGTAACACTAGAGTTGCCAAATTATAAACAATTAGGGTAGATTGATAAGCAGAAAGAATGAGCAAAAACTTCTGAAGAGTGCCAGTACAAAACACTGAAGAGAAAAAAGAAGCAGCTACTGTATTGTTAAGTTCTTGAATCAAACAGAAAAGGAATGAAATCAACGAAGGCCTTACAGTGCATGGTCCACTGCTGTTCTCTTTCTGATTTGTACAAATGTTTGAAGTGAGCTTTATATCCTTAAGTATCCTTGCCAGAGATGTTACATAGCTTTTCACACTCCAATTTTTGGAAAGAGCTTGAAGGTAGTCACTTATTGAACTGATTGAACTTAAGTGGCTGCTTCCAACCTTCACTTGATCAGGACACTCAACAACAACAAGTCCCGAAGGTAAATATTTTCCAGGGGATAGTTCCATTTGTCCCCCGCTGTTTTGTGCCGAATGAGTTCCCAGTTTGCAAAGTTCATAAACTATAAAGGTACAAAATTAGTAAAGTACAGTAAATTTTGTCAAAAACACACAGCATCGCAACAAAATAAACTGATGGTCTAGAGATTACAAGACTGTTAGCTATGAAAATTTGATGCAGTAACAAATGATTGTCCTCTTTGCTTGAATTTGATGTACCAACTATTTCCATGTAAAAAGGACACACACTTTTATGTACATTTGTGTTCAGAGTTTTGGGTTTGCATAGTTTGTATTTTATTCTAAAGTGACAATGGTTTAGGAGTTGAACCCTGTCAGGGAATACAAAACCACGAGCCATGAAGAGATAAAGTCCAAAGAAGGACAAAAAATGGCAGACACTTACTTGTTCCAAGCTGCAGGAAAAAATCAGTGGCCGCTGAAGTAAGCATATCAATATCAGGGCACAGTGCATAGTAAGTAACCTAAAGGCAAGAAAAAGAAAAACTTATGAGTCACCAAATTATTGTGCTTTCATTCAAAGCATACAAAACAATGGATGGGGGTTGCTGCATGCAATGTTGAGTTGTTGTATCATGGGGACAAACATACAAACTAAACGCCATCAAAAAATTCAAGTGGTTAGGACCCATTCGGGGAAGCCTCCACTACTCTAGAAAAAACAGTTTTTCTAACATTGGATTTTAATTTCTTGTTTTTTTAGTGGCCTCGGCCTCAAGGTTCAAGAAGCATGTCCAAGGCACCTGCTTGCTGCATGTTTGCATGTTGGTTGGTGGGTGCTTGTTTTATGATGTGCCAGTGTGAGTGCATTTGGGGGTGCGCGGGCTAGGGAACGAAGAATTATAAGGCACTACACTGCCAAACAGATCTTACCGGCTTGGGTGAAGCGTAAGGTTCAAAGGGACCCTTCTCCCACATTTTAAGACCACTCACCGAGGTCTTCAACCAGTCATCCTGGTACCTGCATTTTTAATGCTCATATCAGTGACTCATGAAGACATATAGGTAAAACTAATTCATGAAGAAAAAAGGTAAGCTACCCAACAAGCAAAGAAGGTGAAGGGAGGACAGCAATGGTTGGTTTGACACGATGAAATCCCTTTTGATGCTCCAACTCTGAGGTGCCTGCATTGACATTCAATCTCCTTTAATGTGATTCATCATTTCTTGCTCCCTTTAAAACACTAAATTTGCAACAGAGTTATAAAGTTCAGAGGACATGTCAAAGCGGGCATACCTCGGTTGCCACCACCAGGCTGAGGTGGACTCATTGAATCTGCACCAATAGATATAGCACTCGGTGGCTCTCGAATATCACCGGTGGAGTACTGAAAAGAGTAGGCATCTCCCATAGATGCAGACTCGGCTGCATTGCCTCGACCCCTGCACCAATCAATCACCGATAATGGGCCATCCATGTTTGCAAAGGCTGTTTTAAGAGCTGCCTTTATATCCGACTGCATTAAGCTAATCATGGACGACTCTGAAACCTGTGTATCCAAATGAAGTTAGATGTGAATATAGTAACATGGAATGTAGTGCATAAGTGTTTACATCATCAGTGATAAAAGAAGAAAGTGGGCATTGTAGCTTACCTCAGCAAAAAGTGGATCAACTAGATCAACACCAGCACAATCCTTCGAATGACATGTTCCTAAGAGTCCACCACAGCCAGCATGAACCATTGAAGGATCACATGAGAATCCACGCCTCTTCTGCTCATCCAACGAAAGCCAGAAAAAAGGACCATCTCCATCATCCATGTCAAGTGAAATATCAACAAATGAAGTAGATTGCTGAACTAGCAGAGCCATGGCACTGAGAAGATCCACGACAGGCTGTCTTTGAACAGGTAAATTTGGGCTTGCACTGGTAAATGATGTGGCAGACAAAGGCTCAAGAGGTTTTGCCCCTTTAGGGGTCCCAACTGGCCTCCACACTCCCACATTTTCCATTAACGATCTGTCGTACATTTCATGATCAACATCACTAGACAGCCTAACTGGCACATTTTCTTTCTTTCTTATATCATACTTGGGCGTGATATCTGACTTGTTGCTGGCCTCTATCTGCATAAAACTGGATAGAGCAGTTTTGGATTCATTGGATGCTTTGCTTCTCAAAGATAATAGAGTATGCCTTATTCTGCACATGGCAGCCTGGAATGTAATGCATTCGAGTTCAGTTGCAAGAGCAGTCTTCATAGAAAGCAGAAAATACCCAGGATCAAATAAGCTGTCACTCTTCTTTTGCGAAACCAGAGAAGAACTAAATGAAGTCACACCAGAAATAGGTGGCGATGTTTCTGCCTTACATGACTGTACATCGGTATTGTTTAAACTCTTGTCACTCTCTTTCTTCCCACCTTGGACAAGAGTGTATAAGTTTGATGTACAAACATCACGTGAAAGGTTACCAGAAGTTAGTTTAACAGGCTTCTCAGGTTTGTCTTCTATGGACTCAATTTGAGAACGTTGTGTGACATCATATGAATAAACTCTTGAGCTAAAACTAGAACTCCCTGGTTTCTTCGATATGGGCATGTATGGATTTGTAAACAATGATGTTGGCACCTCAGCAGCAGGAATTTTAACCGCAGCATATTCTGGTGCAAATGTGAGCATTGCTTCAGCTCTGGTGAGATAATCAAATCTACCAGATGATGACACTAAGGATTGGGACCGTGTAGGTGTTGCAATATCTTTCTGAGGTTCTTGAACTTTAGAAACAACATCCTGAACAGGTGTCATGCTTTGGTGGTCAAATGCGTCCAAAGATGTGAAACCAACTGGAGAAAGTCTTTGTTCAGGGATATCCATAGCTGTGGATGGACTATCTGCAAATGTGACATCGCCACAGTCGGAAGCAGGAATTACCAGAGCATGCGATTCGGCTGTACCTGGAGGCTATACAAAATGAAACTTTAATTACATGAGGTAATAGTACAGGTAAATCCAAAAGATGCAAATAAAGATGCATAGACTGAATGTTGCAAATTTGGAAACTTCTTGGATAGACTGAACGTTAATTTGACAGAGATAGCATGTTATATCCAGTGAAAAAGTTCTTAGTGTTGCAAACATGGAAACTTCTTGCACATGTTGTTTCGACTTGTTGCAGTCTTTGTTTCAAAAATGTTGTGTAGGCTGAATGTCGCATGAAACATTATCCTATGTTTTCAGATGCTGCAATATTCACTATTACGACCTATCTGCATAAAACTGGAGAGAGCAGTTTTGGATTCATTGGATGCTTTGCTTCTCAAAGACAATAGAGTATGCCTTATTCTGCACATGGCGGCCTGGAATGTAATGCATTCCAGTTCAGTTGCAAGAGCAGTCTTCATAGATAGCAGAAAATACCCAGGATTAAACAAGCTGTCACTCTTCTTTTGTGAAACCAGAGAAGAACTAAATGAAGTCACACCAGAAATAGGTGGCGATGTTTCTGCCTTACATGACTGTACATCGGTATTGTTTAAACTCTTGTCACTTTCTTTCTTCCCACCTTGGACTAGAGTGTATAAGTTTGATGTACCAACATCACGTGAAAGGTTGCCAGAAGTTAGTTTAACAGGCTTCTCAGGTTTGTCTTCTATGGACTCAATTTGAGAACGTTGTGTGACATCATATGAATAAACTCTTGAGCTAAAACTAGAACTCCCTGGTTTCTTCGATATGGGCATGTATGGATTTGTAAACAATGATGTTGGCACCTCAGCAGCAGGAATTTTAACCGCAGCATATTCTGGTGCAAATGTGAGCATTGCTTCAGCTCTGGTGAGATAATCAAATCTACCAGATGATGACACTAAGGATTGGGACCGTGTAGGTGTTGCAATATCTTTCTGAGGTTCTTGAACTTTAGAAACAACATCCTGAACAGGTGTCATGCTTTGGTGGTCAAATGCGTCCAAAGATGTGAAACCAACTGGAGAAAGTCTTTGTTCAGGGATATCCATAGCTGTGGATGGACTATCTGTAAATGTGACATCGCCACAGTCGGAAGCAGGAATTACCAGAGCATGCGATTCGGCTGTACCTGGAGGCTATACAAAATGAAACTTTAATTACATGAGGTAATAGTACAGGTAAATCCAAAAGATGCAAATAAAGATGCATAGACTGAATGTTGCAAATTTGGAAACTTCTTGGATAGACTGAACGTTAATTTGACAGAGATAGCATGTTATATCCAGTGAAAAAGTTCTTAGTGTTGCACATGAATGTTTTGACTTGTTGCAGTCTTTGTTTAAAAAATGTTGTGTAGGCTGAATGTCGCATGAAACATTATCCTATGTTTCCAGATGCTGCAATATTCACTATTACGACATTTGCAAACGCTGTTTGCAACAAATGAAAAATAACGTTTACAAGAAAATTCAACTTCTCAACATGAAATCGCTGTCAAATGAATTTATATGTTATATGTCATGCTTCAAATTGATAAGCTCCAGCAAACAGATAATCAATAGTTACATGACTTCTAGCCAAAGCAGAATGCAAACAGGGACGAGATTACACGTTGTATTCACAAGCTTTAGGTGATATCACAATTAACATGTTTCAATTTCGAGCAAATGTACAATAATAATGAATTCTACAGAACTACATGCTTAAAAGGCACTTGCAAAGTCACTGGTACAACCTATACAAGGTAGCAGTGGTAAAATTTCCCTAGAAAAGAATACGAAGCTGCAGCAGCATTTCAAAATGCAATAGCAAGATTTAATACAGTGCTCTAGTCAGCATGTTGTGACTATGACACATTTAACAGCATAAAGCGTAACGAATATTTGAAAAATAATCTAAAATCGTAATATATTTACTAGCTTTAAAGTTTACCTCAGTGCTATGAAGGTCTCATAAATAACCTAAGTCCCTTAATTATTGTTGTAGTTACCGGTCTATTGATAAATAAATAAATAGTACTGTACAGTACTACACTACATGAACATTATAGAGTGCCTACCTCACCAAAATCTAACTCTTCCTCTTGAAAGAAATCACTAAAATCTCCAAACTCTGAAAGAAGTATATTGATGTCCATCACAACGCCCTCGTCATCCCAGCCCCAAGGGCGTCCACTCTGACCATTTGCACCTTGTATGTTTTCAACTACTTTTCCAGCATGAGAAGAAACTTCTGTTATCTCAGAGCGAGGACGCTTGGATAACTGTTTTAAAAAAAAAAAGTATATCATGAATATATTGATGCCATTGCACTCGTGCCATAGTAACATAACAGTATGATTGTATAATGTTTTGCTTCCAAGAACATCATTCCAAAAATAAAAACTAATCAACAGTGTCAATAGTGCCACATGCAGAGTGGTTTATTCACCAGAATAATCATTCATGCACACCTGGCTACATTTAGGCAAGAAATAAACCGTTTGACCATTTCAGCATCAACAGAACAAATATGGGTGATATGTGTTTTATGTAAATATACATTCAAGTGAATCGGTATTTGAATAACATAATTACACAAAACAATGCTATCTATAAACTAGCATAGTCAGTGGTAGGGACAGATCAGTGAGTAAACACCCTACTAACTTGAGTTGTATTCAGCTCGAATGTGGGTGCCTATTTTCTTTCAAATACAGAATCACCAAGTTCCTATTAGCTGGTTTATGTTTATCGAAACATGGGTACATCTATAAGCTTCTCAACTGTGTTCTGCTACGTACTAAAGTGTCTGCCTCCACTTGATTTATCTATTTATATCCAGATTATTGTTTCATTTTTATCTGCCACATAAATATTTGGACCATCTGTTGCCTAAAGCAGTATGCATTTCCAAAGAAACAAAAACTACGAATGCATTACGCATTCTTCTATTTCACTTTTTTTTTTTGCCATATTAGACATGATTTCAAAGTGCTTTGCAATTGCATATATAGTTTTCCAGAGATCAAAAGATTATATAGATACTTATCATTTATTACTTCAAGAAATGTTTGCCCCGAGAGAGAGGGGAAGAAATTCATGTCAATAATGACGTTGTGACCACAAGGAGGATGTAACTAGGAAATCTAGATACTAAAAGCGAAGAAAACGAACATCACTTTAGTAGCAAGATATAGGAAAAAGATCAACTATATATTCTAAAATGTGCAATTTAGAAGAAATATAAACAGAACCACCTTGCTACCAGTATTATCATTGTTGGACGGCATATCAGGTTGACGGCATGCCATAGAGTCAGCATCAGCTAACAGATCACCTTCAGTGGCAACTGCACGATCACTTCCATTGGAAGTGCTACTCACACTACTAATACTACTAGCCATGCTGTTGCATTTGTTGTTCTTTTGTCTTCTTAGTCTCAGAAAGTTAGAATTCACTCCAAGCCCACGAGAAGATCCAAGGAAAGAACTGCTAACACATCACAACAATTTAAGTGGGAAGAAGTTATGATAAAAAGGATTATTAAAAGCAAAAGAGAAAAATCAAAAAAAGCCTATTTGTTAAGAACAATGATCAATAGACAAATGAATTCACATGTAATTAGATTCCTTTTTGCAAGAGTTTCAAGGTATATGAACCATGGGTCATGCGGTAAAAAACATATTAAGCTGTATAGAGGTAGCGGATGTTCATGCTAGTAACCACCACCCTCTGCACAAGTTACCACTTGTACAAAGGTGTGACTCTTTGAAATATTATGCATTGTATCATATGCCCATCGTAGTATACTACGTCTAACCCAAATCGCTGATGTTGAAGGTTCCAAGCTTTAGCAAACATACAACAGTCATGTTCCAGGTGCCAGATCAAGTCATATGTTTAAAAAAGAAAAAGGAAAATATTGGTGCTAACACAGATTCAACCCTAGTTTTGAATCTTTTAAAGAAAAACACAATTAGAAAAGGAGAGTAAAAAGAGTTAACAAAGGATCACATATACAACAATCTGAGAAAACACAAGTACTGGACAAGATCAAATGTGGGTGTTTTTTACTCAGTTCCTACAGAAAATCATTTGCTATTAACCCTTTCAAACAGTACACCGAGAGAAAAAATAGCATTCCAGTTAAATACAGAGTAGCTTAATAGGAATTCAAAATGTGCACAGCCAGTAATCAGGGTACACCAAGACCAATCAGGTTTCCCCGACGTGCTTCATTTCATAGAACCACCGACTTATGGATAACAACATGGGTACACGAACATGCTGTCAATGATCCGAAAGGCAAAAGAAGTACTAACTCAAACTTACCTGTTCTGAAAGTAAGAAGATGGAGAAAAATTCCAGAATGGCCATGCCTCCCATGATGAACTTCCCAACCAGCCCTGTAACCACATTCTGCAAAGAAAAGATAAGTCATGTCCTTCTCAGCTATATTTAGAATATAATAGCAAGATTAGTACCTTTTACTAGAAAAGCGAAGAAACGCCTGATGGACCATAGGAACCAAAACAGCTTCAGGTGGGTAAATAAATGTCCTTTCAAGAATTGGAAGGGTATCAGGTGATTCTAGCTTTTTCTGTCCATCTGCACCCAGCAGAGGGTCCTTCACTGAATCTGATTCCTTTTTTATCTGTTTATTTTCCAATTCAGGAACATTGTCAGCTGAAGTAGCTGGAAAGCCAAGTGCAACTTCAACATAGTAACTTTGGCCTCTGAGCTGACATATGGTCGGTTGAGTAAATCCTGGTAAATTAGGCGTTGGCGATTTGCTGAAATTGTTACAGAAACTTGAAATGAGACATGGGATCAAAATGAGGTGCTCTGTACATCTAACTGTCCTTAGAAGTATAAACATGATTAAATACCCTTCGTAAGAACATCTAACAAAATCTCCAACATGTGTTCATGTGCAAATTAGATCGCAACCAACAATCCAAGAGATGTAGCAAGCTAATCAAACTCATTAGCAGAGCTTCTTTACTCGAGAATATGTGCGCAGGTTGAATGTGTAGTGCTTAAAAGGAAATAAGCTTAACATACAAGCCAATTTGATTTCGCTTGAAATACCTTGAGTAAACTTGTCTGACAAGATCACTTGGACAACAACCAACGAGTCTACCCAGCATTCCACTAGGTGCAACAACAACTGCAACATTCAGCGTAACATGTTACATAGTAAACACAACGTATAAATAACAGAGGTTGAACAGCTGAAGAAAGTGAAGTTAACAGTCAATAAAATTTGTGGTGCAGGTCTGTTAAGCATTTTGTACTTCACGGGCCCAATTCAAGACAAAACCAAGTATGGCATACCACTTGACTGTGCTTCAACCTATAAACTGTAGTCCTGCTTGGAGAACAACTAATTCTGACCAAAAAAAAAAAAGATCTAGACAGTAGAAAACAGAAGGGACATCCTAGTAAGTTTAGCAATAGGGAAACAATACTTTTGAGCTATAAGCTTACCAATTACCACCTTCCACAGCTTTTCCGAATAAAGGAACAAATTCTAGAATGTTGTACTTAAATGAGCCAAGGATTCAACATGATGCATGCTCGCGAATAGAGTTTTGAGCAGTAGCATTTTCAGATTATTCCTTATTGTAACCGAATTCATTTTTTTCTCCTTTTGCTTGACCCTAAAAATAATTTTAGAAATTGGATGGAAACAAGCCAAAAAAAAAGGAGCAAATTTGATTCCGAAAGAATTGCAGTGCTTGCCAGTAAAGTCATGTAAAAGACATCATTAAATGGAACAGTACCTGGAAGACCTTCACCAATAGATCGAGGCGAATGAGAGAGAACTTTCTCTATATCATCACTACAAAGATTCCGCATATACCTAGTAGAACAGATTATTAGGATCGGCAATTAATAGGGAATCATGAACATTTAGTACTGACCTTGCAGATATTATAACGTGCACAAATATTGCTTCGTCGGTGGCAGCAAAGACAAACTCTACTGTAGGCTGTGCTCGCCTGAAACAAGGAAATGATATTAAAGGGTCAAGAAAAGCACTAGTGTCCTTGAATACTAGCAGCCGCAGCGATATGCTCTTCTCCAAGATAAAGGAATCAAATAATACATTAAGAGCATCAATATATTCTAGATTACATATAAAGGTTAATACCATTGAATGAGATCATTTGCACCACCTATACTGAAAAAAGAAGCAACAGCAATAAAGCTAAGTTGCACCATTCGGTCAAAAGAAGTTAAGTTGCACCACCTTGTGATAAATTTAGGTGGGATTATTTTTTTAAAAAAAAAAGTTAGTGCCAGACATATGCATCCTATTCAAACACAGAAATAATTGCAGACTCCAATATGTATCATATTAAAAACAGCAGTGAACAACTTTTGCTGCCATTTGTGACATTAGTGTATCTCCCAAATCCCAATAAATCACGCATGGACCTCTATAAATATCTATCCAGTGATCAGTGCAGGAAAACAAAAATAACAAATAGAGCATAAAGTCATCATTTGACAAACCTAAAGCTGTTTTGATTTCTGGTGGGGGGGGTGTATTTTGTAAAAACATCACCGAATCTTGCATAGGAAAGCCCTCTTAGTGATCTGCACAAAAACAAACAATATGGAGTATAATTCAACAAGATGGACAACTAGCTACAATATCAAAAAAAAAAGAAAAAGAAAAAAGAAGGATACCTTTCTAAAGAATTTCTCAATGCTTGGGTTAGAGCAGCTGCAACCTCTTCTGAGTTGCCTGGAGCTACCCACAAACCATTTGAAATAACTACAGAACAGAATAAGAATAGAGATAAGCAAACACAAGAACTGGACTATGGCGCTGCAAACAACGAAGTTCAACCAAAACAAACCTCTTAATTTGTTCACAACAGGTTGGGCATTTTCAGTTACCACGGAGTGACGGCCATGAAGAAACAACCAGAGCTTGATCTTCTCATCTGTAAAAATAATAAAATTATGTGGTCATGCATGAGCATAGCCTAAACATAAGAGGAAAGAGGAAAAGCAAATGGTTATAGGCGAACAGGTGGCATGCGTAATTATTAGTTTATTACCAGGATTATGCTCTCCTTGAGATGGATCCCATGGACCAACAAAGGAATTTGTCCAGGTACTTAAGAAACCTTCACTTTGTAAGCGAAGATATGCCGCCAGCACAATCTTATTAAGAGCATCTTTCTGCTCAGCCTTCGAACTGAACGGGAGAAATGACCCACAGAAAGAGAAAATATTTTAGCACATAAATAAAAGCACAAAGACAGGTAAGATACAACATAAAAGACCATAGGGGGGACACATGTAAACCTTCTCTCAGAAGTTGTAGTTGATTCTGGTTCATTTGGAACAAACTGAAACCATGATACTGTTTGGAGCTCCACCTGATCGAGAAAAACATTACAAATATAGCAAAAATATGTCAGTCACGTTGCGGAAGCAAATTTAGGTACAATGACTGAAAGGGGGAAAAATATTTGAGCTACAACTTGAGGTGAAAAATGTACAATATGTTTGTTAAAATTGTAGAATACTCTGGTGAAAAATGAAAATGCATGTGTTGCAGCTACTTCTGATAATCTCCGTAAATCAGGGTTCATCATCAGTTATCACTTTTTGTCACAGCATATTTGTGGTTAAAAATTTTATTGCATCATACAACTACTTCTTTGAGTGAATATACCTGAATACTTATCATATCATGAATCCAGATATTGAAAAGTGCATTATATTGCTTTTAAAAAAATTGGCTGGCCACAACTAACTAAATCGGTTCGCAAGAAGCTACAATTGAAGAAACAGAAGGTTTGCATATTGGAAAGTTTTCATTTTCATGACATAATGTAACAGGACAGAACAAAATGCCAAGTTCTGGTGTTGCAAAAGGAGGCACAAGAGACATTGAATAGAACAAAGGAGGGAATGTGGGTATAAGATCTATCATACTATTTTGAAAATGTTGGTCCACATGTTCAGTGTAGAAGGCAAGGGTGGTGCTTTATGAAGTCGCCACAACGCCTGCCTGGAGAGTACAAGGCAAAATCCAAAGCATGTTCTGGCACCTGTGATATATAAAGCTAATTAGTAATTTAATATCTGAAAAAGGAATCAGTTTAAGAAAGAATGAGATCATTCACATGTGATGTACAGATAGTGGAAGCCTAGCACCCTAAATTGTTCGTTTCAGATCAAACAGTGATGATAAGAGTTACCCAAAGTAATGTATCAACTAGATGCTCCCCTGTTTCATGGACTATAAGGAAGCAACATTTTTAGGGCAAATTACTAAAAGTGATTGTTCAGCAAAGTGTACAGCGAAAACATGATCTCTATTTTTAGGGCATCAACTGTCTAGCCATTCTCTTCAGAGAAGGGTGGTAGACAGATTCCCAAAGTCGCGTGATAGATGAAACAACGACCAAAAATCCCTCCTCAGACCCCTCTCCTTTGTGGCATTTCACATGATTCAGTGCACAGAGAGCTCGTTATCAAAGTGTGGTAAACAAGCTACAGAGCAGGGTGGTTAAAAATAAGCAGAGATTCTTCCGAACTCATCAAGGACCCAAATTCCCAAACCCCTACTCACAGAATCCTCTACAACGCCCTGCACAAACTCAAATCCTGCATCACCCCAGCTGCCCAGCATACAAATACAAGCAGAATCAGCCAGGGGCGGGCATAGTACAGGGCATGGGCGTTCAACTGAACACCCAATCTTCCCCTTTCTCAGTTCTAAACTCGAGTTCACAGCTCGCAAAGCATGAAGAGATCTATCTAACGGAACAAATTGCGCCAGAGCAGGTTTAGCTTGCTTACCAGCAACCCTAAATCGGGTTTTGGATCACCGGTCGAACGCGTCCGCGGGGGAGGCGCGACTGGCGCAGCTGCTGTTCCTTCGGCGGAAGCAGCAGGCCGCTCGCTGCAGTTCGTCTTCTCCAGAGGGGTTCGCAGTCGCAGCGACTCCAAAGTCCGGAGCGGCCGAATCCAGTGCGAGCTCGTGCTCGTGTGCTGCGGGCGTTATGAAGTCGCCACAACGCCTGCCTGGAGAGTACAAGGCAAAATCCAAAGCATGTTCTGGCACCTGTGATATATAAAGCTAATTAGTAATTTAATATCTGAAAAAGGAATCAGTTTAAGAAAGAATGAGATCATTCACATGTGATGTACAGATAGTGGAAGCCTAGCACCCTAAATTGTTCGTTTCAGATCAAACAGTGATGATAAGAGTTACCCAAAGTAATGTATCAACTAGATGCTCCCCTGTTTCATGGACTATAAGGAAGCAACATTTTTAGGGCAAATTACTAAAAGTGATTGTTCAGCAAAGTGTACAGCGAAAACATGATCTCTATTTTTAGGGCATCAACTGTCTAGCCATTCTCTTCAGAGAAGGGTGGTAGACAGATTCCCAAAGTCGCGTGATAGATGAAACAACGACCAAAAATCCCTCCTCAGACCCCTCTCCTTTGTGGCATTTCACATGATTCAGTGCACAGAGAGCTCGTTATCAAAGTGTGGTAAACAAGCTACAGAGCAGGGTGGTTAAAAATAAGCAGAGATTCTTCCGAACTCATCAAGGACCCAAATTCCCAAACCCCTACTCACAGAATCCTCTACAACGCCCTGCACAAACTCAAATCCTGCATCACCCCAGCTGCCCAGCATACAAATACAAGCAGAATCAGCCAGGGGCGGGCATAGTACAGGGCATGGGCGTTCAACTGAACACCCAATCTTCCCCTTTCTCAGTTCTAAACTCGAGTTCACAGCTCGCAAAGCATGAAGAGATCTATCTAACGGAACAAATTGCGCCAGAGCAGGTTTAGCTTGCTTACCAGCAACCCTAAATCGGGTTTTGGATCACCGGTCGAACGCGTCCGCGGGGGAGGCGCGACTGGCGCAGCTGCTGTTCCTTCGGCGGAAGCAGCAGGCCGCTCGCTGCAGTTCGTCTTCTCCAGAGGGGTTCGCAGTCGCAGCGACTCCAAAGTCCGGAGCGGCCGAATCCAGTGCGAGCTCGTGCTCGTGTGCTGCGGGCGGTCGGTGTTCGTGAATCGTCGTCAATGGGACGGTGTCAAGCTTTTGGGCCGAGTCCAAGCCGACGTGGAAAGGCCCAAAGCCTAATCAACGCTTTGTTTTCTTTTTCTTTTTCTTTTTCTTTTTTTTCGAACTACTCTTACAGTCTTACGCGGCCACTTTGGTCATATGCAGTGCCCAGTTCGCGACACTGACGGACGGTCGTTGCCGTCGAACTCCATTCGCAACTCATTGCGTCGGCAGAAATTAATCACAAATCAACCGGAATAGCGAGAAGCGCTTGTCACTGGGAATAGGGAGACGCGTCCTTGCCTTGGAGTTGGAGACGAGCGGCAGGCTGACCTGCTTGGAGACGGGCAGATCGATCCGGCGAGCAGCCAACACGGTTTTTTTTGCGGCGCGCCTGACGTACGGCCCTTCCGAATCGAGGCCACGCACCTGGTTGGTAGACACGCGCCCGGCTGAGGATTCAAGGGTGGGAGAGAGTAGAGGGTTTCCGAATCTCAAAGCTGATGTGGCGCCATCAGAGAAGAGGCCGTACCTCAGGCCCGTCGCAAAAGAAGATTTCCGGGCGAGCAGCCCCTACGCGAGGAGCAGAGGGCCGGAGGCCAGTCGCGCCGAATCGATCCACATATGGTCCGCCGCGCAGGAGACGGAGATGCACTGCGCGTCGAGCACGAGAGGACGGATGCCGGCGACCTGCATTCCTTCAAGTTGGGTAGCGGCGGCGGCCTGCTTTGCTTGTGCGTGCGTGCAGGTGCAGCCGTGCCCCTGTAGGCTGTAGTGTATACTACTCGCGTGTATGTTCCGCAATGCAAACCGTGCACGTGCGTACTTCACCAATCGTGCTATGCACTGGCAAGCTAACGCAAGTACTCAACTGTATACGCGCTGCCATTCCATTAGAAACGCCCGAAACAGGGCAAGAGACGCATCAGACCATCAGTTTTTGTTCGTCACATGCTGCTCACTTGAATTCAGTTTAGCAATTCTCTGTTGTATCTCCCTCCCGAGGCTTTCCACCTGGTCATCCGCCCAGAGCGACCCGTTTGAACTAATTTGAAGGAAGCGACGGCGAGGGCCCGGCCGTGCCTCGTCGCCCGCCGCGACAAGGACGCCGGCCGTCGAGCTCGGCTGACTGCTTGCTGCTGCTTCTTACTCCGGCGATTCGGCAGAGCTGGGAACGTGCTTGCTTGACGACCAAGTCCCTTGCAATCTCAACGATCCAGGACGCCCGTAACGGATCAGATGATGACGATGGACCAGGGGGTGGTCGCTATCAACCACCCCCTGACCGTCTCCTCTGCTTCGCGCCTGGGCTCGCCGGAGCTCCGCCGCGTGCAGGCTTTAGCTTGGCGCCTCATCACGCCAGTGCGTTCCAGCTTCTTGTAGCCGTCGTCCAGCGGTGGCGCGGCCATCTTCCTCCGTGGGATCGCGGCGGAGTCCTGATGCCCAGCAATGTCATGGCATCCCAGAGCGCGGGCTGCCTGTTCGCCGGAGACGACCATAGTCCATACCCATGCAGTCATGGGCGCGCTTGCGACCAACGCGAGGTCGATGGGCGTCGTCCTTCATGAAGTACGCCTGATCGCCGGTGACCGCGCACGCATCCCAACCAGCGTACTCGCGAACGAACGTGACGCCGTCCGGCCGCCGAGCGCGAGCAGCTGCACGAGCCACAGAAGCACCTGACGGGAGGGGATACCCAAGGCCGCCCGTCATGGCCGAGCGTGATCACCGCCGGAAAGCTCTTATCGATGGTGCTGGCGGCGACAGCGATCCCGCACGGTGACACGTTCTACACGATCGCCGCGTCTGGCTCATCGTTCTCGATGCCGGGCTGCATCGCGTGGAAGGTGGAACGTCCTGATCTCAGTGCACGTCGCGGATAGCGGCGGCATCGAGAAGGATGACGCCGAGGTGGAGGGCAGCGTTTATGTAACTGAGAACTTATTGTGTTTTGTTAATTGATATTGCAAGTATTTTTTTCCTTAAAGAATGATGTTTTTCGTGGAGGGGGGCACGAGCCCCATAGCTCTCCTTTAGAATACCTTTAGAATTCTTGTTTCTTAAATTATGTGTGTTCACTTGAACACCTTTGAATTATTCTAGCTTTGCCCATGCGGCTCAGCAAGTTGGTCTTGAATTACTCTCACCCAGCAAGTCGGCCAACATCCGGACATCCCTGCGTCTGCGTGATATTCTCGGCTCAGCGGCGACGCGCTCCTCTGGAGCCTGCTTTCCTTCCACCTTAGCGTTGTGCTCCTCCACGTCCACATCGCTCTTTACATCCTTAGTAGCCTTCACCTCCGAGTTGCCCTCCGCCTCCTAGGAATCCTCGACGCGCTTTTTCGCCTCCTTGGTGCGTTTCTCCACCTCCTCATTGGCGCGTTGCTCTGTGCCGTGCACCTTCGCGTCATACTCCTCAAATTCGTCGACATGCTCGTCAGCGATAAGCCCCGCGTCGTCCTGCCCTGATGTGGCCTACGATCGCAGCCACTCTAGGAATTCGCGACCTGCGGCGGCGGCCAAGTCAAACTTCTCCGGGTTGATGTACACATCCGCATCATCCCCTGTCGCCTAGCAACCAGCCTCCTCCGCATGCGTCGGGTGGCCAATAGGAGTGGAGCTAATAAACTTTGCAAAAGAAAAACCACTTTATAACCTATGCTAATTAGTATTTGATCATATTAGTAAGA
Source organism: Eragrostis tef (assembly GCA_000970635.1). NCBI lineage: Eukaryota > Viridiplantae > Streptophyta > Magnoliopsida > Poales > Poaceae > Eragrostis > Eragrostis tef. Next base: position 75,227 of record LAPY01000636.1, read on the forward strand.
TTTGGATTGAATTCATTCTAAGTAGGTGACAGTTGATTTCTACTTTATGCTTTGTTTGTTGGTCCACATGTTCAGTGTAGAAGGCAAGGGTGGTGCTTGCTACATTGACCCCCCATGCAGTTCCTTCTCACAGTTATGTTACTAGCTACATTGACCCCCTTGTAGCTCCTTCTTGCAGTTCGGTCATTCCGCGCGTGTGGTTCCACATGGCTTCGCGTTGTGAAAAACATTCTCCGCAGCCGGTCCGTGCCTAGATTGGAGCCACGTGTCCGATCAACCACATCTCAAAGCGGATCAGGATGCGGACATGCGAGGTGCCTCTCCCCATTCCTCACACTTCATTCCTCTCTCCAGCCGTCATGGATCGTTCACAAAGCCCGCAGACTCACCGCATACCTTGTCCCCTCCACTCCAAACTCCCGCACCAAATTAATCTTCCCGCAAAATCACGAACATCATGAAAGCGCTGATGGCCACGCCGATGATGAGACCTACGGAGCCGACGAAGCCAAAATCGGCGATCTTTTGCTCGAGGGGAAGTTGAGAAAAGTGTGCCAGGTGGTCGGAGTATGCCATGTGAGAGAGCTGAGGGGAGAAAGGTTAGCAGAGATAAGTGAACCAGAGAGGGTTGAGGAGAGACAGAGGACTGATTTTTAAGTAATGGGCGAGCATGCAGCCATCTTGGTATTTCGATTACCATCTTGGTATGTTTGATCATCGTTCACTAATCACCCTCCCCCCCCCCCCCCCG
>LAPY01000636.1:137551-152170 GCA_000970635.1 Eragrostis tef
AGCGCGGGGAAGAGGCCGAGCGCAGCCTCGAACGCGCGCGGAAGGACGGCGAAGGGGTCGTCGTCGAGCGGCGACGCCGGGAATAAGCGGAGCGTGCGGAAGGCGACGTCGAGCACGTTGCGGTCGGCGTCGAGGCCGGAGAGCGGGAGCGGCGCGGCGGGACGCGCCGGGGCGGGCGGCGACAGGCGCACGGTGTCCAGGACTCGCAGGCGCGGCTCCATGACGGAGGAGCGCGCCGGCTGCGTCAGTGCGGCGAGAGTGATGATGTACGGTGGCGCTGGCGGGAATGGGCACGGGCGACGACGAGCTGGCCGGGTTTAAAAGCTGTTGAAAAATGGAGGAAGTAGGTGGGGTTGGTGGCAGAAATGTTTGCGGTTTCAGGGGAGCGCCGACGTGGCTGCGCCGGCGCCAGTAGTGTTCGCGTTCGTGGTCGTAGAGGCCGAAATTAGCAGTATCATCATTTCCTAACCATACTTTCCAGTCGAAATTGAAACTGAAAATAATAAGCTTTAAAATGAAAAATAAATATTTAGAATGACGGAATATCAGCAACATAATCAACATCCATCGAAAAACAAAAATTACGTGCTAAACAACTAACCCTGACACAACCACATAATTCAATTGGTACAATTGCAGGCGTTCATGCAACCACATAGGTCTATTAGTAAAAAAAAATACAATCTTTTTTCAGCTAAAATAAATTTACAATCGATAAAATAGCATTGGATAAATGCTTAAGTATATGACTATATAATAAGAATAAAAGTGGCATCCATCACTAAAACATACATACGCATAACATTTAGGGTCCATAACATTTAAGCTGACGCACTGTTGTTGATGCGGGCATGCGACCGTGTGAGTGTTTTACTAGAGACATTGATAAGAAAGTAGAGAGATAGACACAACACACCATCAGAGCGGAGTTCAACTACATGGACCTTAGGTTGTAAGATGCATTTTATGTTTGGGCTTCAGCTGGCTGTCCAATGAAGGTATTGTTGTGGGAATTACAAATTTTCTATGGAAAAAGTTTTGAACTAATACGGTACCCCATAACATCGAAAAAATCTGCTCTATCATTCTATTTTCATTTTCAACAAGCTTCTTCCATTTCATTTCTCCATATTTGTTTTTCTCTTTCTTGTTTTGTCCAAAATGATGATCGATAAATTTTTTTTTGAGACGAACGATGATCGATAGCTGGAAACTATTGGATGCCTATGGACGGTGATTTTTTCCCACTTGATAAATTAAATAGTATCAAATTATCAGAAACCTTTTTATTTTTATAAAAACCTAACAGTGACCACACTAGTATAATAATTATACATACGCTTATGCAAAGTACTATGTGAGTGTAGGGGTGTATGCCGCCAGTATCGTGAATAGTATGACAGCTCATAGAACTTGCCACAGTAACTCATACTTATCTGGTATGTACAATGGCAATGATTCTTCTTCTTATTATTATTAAAATTTATGAAGGGTACTTTAGGCTATGTTTTCATAATAATAATGGCGGGTGTTTATTTTCTTTTTTTCTCCGATTATGTGATAATTTAGCCTTTTGTGAGTAGTATGGTTCTTTTTCTTGATCAATTATTAAGATAAAAATATTAATTTAGATTATGGGATTTTAGGCCTAAATAACATCATATTGGAGGAAAATATCACTTTTTTTCCTTGCGAACCAGATTCCATCGAGATCACACATTATTGTGTGCCTTTGGACCGTTAGATTTTTTTCCCACTTGATAAATTAAGTGGTATCAAATTATCAGAAACCTTTTTATTTTATAAAATCTAACAGTGACCACAATAGTATAATAATTATGCATACGCTTATGCAAAGTACTATATGTGAGTGTAGGGGCGCATGCTCCCGCTATCGTGAATAGTATGACAACTCATAGAACTTGCTGCAGTAACTCAAATATGATATGTACAATGACAATGCTTATTATTATTAAAATTTATGAAGGATATTTTAGGCTATGTTCATAATAATAATGGCCGGTGTTTTTTGTTTTACTCCTCTTTTTCTTGACCAATTATTAAGATAAAAAAATCAATTTCGATTAGGTGATTTTAGGCCCAAATAACATCATATTGGAGGAAAATAGCTCACTGTTATTTTTGCGAACCAGCTTCCACAGAGTTCACGCATTTTCGATGTGCACCGATATAAATTGGAAGCTGAAAATTCACTAACAATTTCGTACATAAGGTTTTTTTCAAAAGAATTCAATGAAGATTTGAGTCGTTTGACACCGACACGAAATGGTATAGTTCTTATGCGATTCCGTAAACGAAATCATGCCAACGAGATTGTTAGTGAAATCATGCCAGCCGTCCAGTCACCAGATCTAGCGGCTCTTGAGCGAAGACAGAGGATTTAGCCCCGGCACCTGCAAACTCGTTTCCCTCCACTCGTGTGTTCGGGTCCCCGGCTGCGCCTCATGCCTCCCCCGCCGGCACCGCCGGCGCTCCGCCTCCGCCTCCGCCTCTCCCTCCTCCCGCGCAACCCTCTCCCATGCACCCACCGATGCCCCTCTAGATTTCTCTCCGCAAGGTCCCGCTCGCTCGCCGCTCGCCCGCTCTCCCTCCACCGCGGTGCTCGGCCCGTACGCGCGGCGCAGGGCGAAGCCGGGGCCGCCGCGTGGCCGGATGCGTCCGAGGAGGAGCTGCGGAGGCTACTGGAGCTTCTCCCGGGGGATCTTCGGCGGCGGGTGGAGAACCATCCGGAGCTCCCGGCGCTCGTGGAGGTGGTCATGGACCTCGGCCGCCCCCCGCTCGCGCGCTTCCCCTCCGGCGACTTCCTCCTCTCCCACCGCCCCATATCCTTCGATGAACTCCGCCACGCCACCTCCCAGGTACAGCTTGCACCACCTCCCCAAGTTCATCTTCACATGCCAAGTTAGCTTATTTGGCTAGGACGGATGCCTTTGATAGGTTGGGGACTTTGGAGCGGACAATCGTGCCGGAATGAGCCGGACGCTTCACCGGATCAGCGCGATCAGGAACAGGAAGGGCGTAATTGTAGGCCTCACTTGCCGTGTTGGTCGAGCAGTGCCCGGAAGCGCTAATTTGCTTCAGGATTTGGTTAAGGACGGTGGCTCATTGCTGCTCATCGGTCCACCTGGCGTAGGAAAGACTACTGTCATAAGGTACGATTTATGTACAAGCTTGGGTTTAATGTCGATCTAGCCATTGTATGATTGAAAAATATTGTGGCAACTAGAATCACGAATTTTATAACGTGACAAAGCGTGTGTACCAATTATAGCACCATGTTGTGATCTTGTTGTGCAGAGAGATCGCCCGTATGCTAGCTGATGATTATAAGAAGAGGGTGATGATTGTGGACACATCAAATGAGATAGGTGGGGATGGTGATATTCCTCACCCAGGAATAGGAAATGCCCGTAGGCTGCAAGTGCCTAACCAAGACATGCAGCATAAGGTTTGTTATCTGAAACAAGCTATTTTTACCTTCAGAAGTATGAATAAAGTTGTGTGCTTGTTAATCCTCACGCATATAGAATTATAGTTTACTATTCTAATGAACTGTGAATCGAGTCACTGTTGTTATCCTGGATTCAATCAAACCAATTGTTCATGCTTGTATATTGTGTAATGCAATTCATAGTCATCTTAGCACTCACACTTAAAATAATATCTATCTGTAGGATATATTTGAAAGTTTTATCTGGATTTGTACATGGATTACTGATTGTTCCTAAGTTTGGTAGGAACATCAGACATTTGCCCTCCCCTTTGCATCTATACTGAAACTCGTCAACATATAAAAAGGATAACATGACAAGTTTATGTGTGAGAAATACTGATGCACTGTTTAATACACGGCTCACCAAGTATTCTAATTCTGTCTGTACGATATCAATCAGGTACTGATAGAGGCTGTGGAAAACCATATGCCTCAAGCAATTGTTATTGATGAAATTGGTACTAAGCTAGAGGCTTTGGCTGCTAGCACCATTGCACAGAGGGGAATACAGCTGGTTGCAACTGCCCATGGTGTTACTATAGAGAACCTGATCATGAATCCATCACTGGAGATGCTTGTTGGAGGAATACAGGTAAAGATATTCCAAAAATATTTTCATTTCAGGTTGCAACTTCCCAAAAATATTCTCTTTCAAGTAGTATATTATGTAAGTTGACAACACAGACAATGGCATATAATCTGTCAGACTTGATTATTTGTCATGCGTGTCTATTTGAAACTAAATTAACTCATAGATATAGTGAACTCCGCCACGCCACCTCCCAGGTACAGCTTGCACCACCTCCCCAAGTTCATCTTCACATGCCAAGTTAGCTTATTTGGCTAGGACGGATGCCTTTGATAGGTTGGGGACTTTGGAGCGGACAATCGTGCCGGAATGAGCCGGACGCTTCACCGGATCAGCGCGATCAGGAACAGGAAGGGCGTAATTGTAGGCCTCACTTGCCGTGTTGGTCGAGCAGTGCCCGGAAGCGCTAATTTGCTTCAGGATTTGGTTAAGGACGGTGGCTCATTGCTGCTCATCGGTCCACCTGGCGTAGGAAAGACTACTGTCATAAGGTACGATTTATGTACAAGCTTGGGTTTAATGTCGATCTAGCCATTGTATGATTGAAAAATATTGTGGCAACTAGAATCACGAATTTTATAACGTGACAAAGCGTGTGTACCAATTATAGCACCATGTTGTGATCTTGTTGTGCAGAGAGATCGCCCGTATGCTAGCTGATGATTATAAGAAGAGGGTGATGATTGTGGACACATCAAATGAGATAGGTGGGGATGGTGATATTCCTCACCCAGGAATAGGAAATGCCCGTAGGCTGCAAGTGCCTAACCAAGACATGCAGCATAAGGTTTGTTATCTGAAACAAGCTATTTTTACCTTCAGAAGTATGAATAAAGTTGTGTGCTTGTTAATCCTCACGCATATAGAATTATAGTTTACTATTCTAATGAACTGTGAATCGAGTCACTGTTGTTATCCTGGATTCAATCAAACCAATTGTTCATGCTTGTATATTGTGTAATGCAATTCATAGTCATCTTAGCACTCACACTTAAAATAATATCTATCTGTAGGATATATTTGAAAGTTTTATCTGGATTTGTACATGGATTACTGATTGTTCCTAAGTTTGGTAGGAACATCAGACATTTGCCCTCCCCTTTGCATCTATACTGAAACTCGTCAACATATAAAAAGGATAACATGACAAGTTTATGTGTGAGAAATACTGATGCACTGTTTAATACACGGCTCACCAAGTATTCTAATTCTGTCTGTACGATATCAATCAGGTACTGATAGAGGCTGTGGAAAACCATATGCCTCAAGCAATTGTTATTGATGAAATTGGTACTAAGCTAGAGGCTTTGGCTGCTAGCACCATTGCACAGAGGGGAATACAGCTGGTTGCAACTGCCCATGGTGTTACTATAGAGAACCTGATCATGAATCCATCACTGGAGATGCTTGTTGGAGGAATACAGGTAAAGATATTCCAAAAATATTTTCATTTCAGGTTGCAACTTCCCAAAAATATTCTCTTTCAAGTAGTATATTATGTAAGTTGACAACACAGACAATGGCATATAATCTGTCAGACTTGATTATTTGTCATGCGTGTCTATTTGAAACTAAATTAACTCATAGATATAGGGTTCTTCTCTCATAGATATAGGGTTCTTCTGTCCGTGAATGCAGAATCACTGGTTCCTCCATCATGTGCCTGAGTATGCATGCCAATCTTCATTGTTACTATTTTTGTCAAGAAATTCTCTTACAGTTTTCTACATTCTATGTCTGAAGAGTGTCACACTTGGTGACGAAGAAGCGAGCCGGAGAGGGGTTCAAAAAACTGTCCTAGAGCGCAAAGGCCCATCAACATTTACATGTGCTGCTGAGATTGTCTCCAAAACTGAATTACGTGTCCATCGCAGTTTGGAAGCCACAGTAGATGCTCTACTTGCAGGTTGTCACTGACTCTTCTATTGTTATTAAAGTTGGATAACGGTTTTGATATTGAACATGTAACTTCGATGTTCATATGATTAATTTCTTCTTTTTGTGTGTATGTGCAGGCAAGCTACCTAATGTTGAGATTCGTAAGGTGGGTTCAAAGGGGGTTGTGCAGGAAACTTCTGTGCGAAAGGAACAGTTGCATCATGGTGTTCCGGAAGATGCGGCTCACTTTGATGGTGATTCTCTATGGAATGCCAGAAGAAGCTTGGACACTGCATTTAATCTTGATTCTGCCAAAGGACATACGGAGAGCTCCAATGAAGCTGAGGCAAGCTTGAACCTATACGCTTATGGGGTAGGAATTTCTTCAATAATTTGTTCCTATTGATGTTTCCATTTTATAAGTGGTGTGCCTCTTTACATCAGTAGGTAATTTCTTTTCTTGTCTACAGGGGGTGCTAGTGTGCTGCTTTTTGCATACTTACATAATTTGTTATAAATATTGATTGCTATTGGCTTTATAGTGGAACTATTATAGGATAAAGTAGGTATTTACCGTTGAAAAGTATGCTGAGCTTGTCATTAGTTAATCATACCTGATAGTCCTTTCTAGAACGTACATCTAGAAAGGTGTTAATGGGGGAGAGGTGCGGGGGGATCACATTTTTTTTTATCTGACTTAGAATCTGGGTGCTTTCCTTTGCTAGAAATGATTCTATTTCCTGTTTCGTACACACCATTATGAAATGATAATTATATTACTCCTACCGCTGCAACAGTAGTTCTTATGACTGATGGTCACTGAGTTCTTGAAGCTACCAATTCCTTGTTTACGGTCCTTTTTTTTTTGTTAAATTTTCTGTACTTAGTTTGTAACTTAATGGATAGGCTGTTCTAGATCTCCGAGTCGATTGCCTTGCAAGCCATTAAACAACTGGAGTTGGAGGACATTGTTGCTTTAACCTATAATATCAGCGAAGCTGATGCAGTGATTGCGTTACAATCAAAGCTCAAGAAGAATTCTCAGATTCAGGCTGTGGTGAAATCCCAAGATATACCGGTTTTCTTTGTGAAGGTTTGTTGGACTACTTTTCATTTTTCATCTCACTTTTAATTTGTGAACGACAGACTATCCTTTTTATGCTTGTTCACTGTTCTTCACAGACAAACTCCCTAGTGCAAATTAGTAGGGCACTCCGTGCCCTTGTTGATGACCACATGGACGAGTTGATAGATTTTGAAGACAACGAAGAAGTAAGATCGTCAGAGGAAACAGATGCTTTGGAGGTATTATCACTATTCCATGCTTTGTTTATCCCTTTTATTGGTTCTGCCTGACATTGTAACTTGCCTGAATAACTGCATAAACGATTGTTTCCTGGTTTCAGGAAGCAAGATTGGCAATCGAGCAAGTAGTGATCCCAAAAGGTGAGAGCGTGCAGCTACTTCCCAGGTCATCAAGTATCATTTCTTCCCAAGTGGATCTCATTGAAAGTTTCAGTCTCAAGTGGGAAGTTCTAAGCCAGGAGCCTAACTCATCCGTGAGAATCCTTCCACACTTCACAGCGAAAGAAGTCGCTGATGTCAAGCAAGAAACCGCAACCGGGCTCACAGACTCGGACACCTCCGATGACATGGATTACACGGAGAACAGCATCACCAGACTGCCTTTCCTCCCCGAGTAGCGTCCATTCAGTTCTTCAGCACCATCGGTGTCCCTAGCTGTATATTCCCTTTTTGCAGCACTTTTCTGTTACTGGTAGAAACCCTGGTAACTTAAGTTGCCTGTATTTACGAAGGTATGTAGTGCTGTTCTACGCATACAGAGTTAATCTGTTCCAACTCGGAACCTGAAAACTCTCCAACCAATTTACATCTTTCTGAATTGGTGGTACAGTCACCTGCATCCCTTTCTGTTTCACATTTTTACCTTTTACATGCTCTGCCAAAATACCCACTGTAACAAACTACCAGCTAATGTGGTCACTGGACCCTGCATTTCTTCCATTAGTTGTACGTCCATTTAAGTTCTATATATGCCCATTCCATTTTCTCCTTTCATGAGCCACGATACTAGATTGCATCTTTGTGGGCCCTATATCCTCTTGCTTAGAACTTAAACTAGGTTTGCACTTGACCCCTGGCTGCATCCAGACATCGTCGGTGTCATGTACATCAAGCACTTAAAAACACTGTGTGCTGTACCCACCGTCTCAACCAGCACAACGGTGTACCTCAACGTCCTACTGCTTTCTCCCTACCCGCCGCGTCCGTCTGCTCGCCGTCTCGAGAGTTGAAGTCCATACATTACGCATCGCCAAGGGCAAAAGCTGCCAATGGCTGGCGATCTTGGTGGCCGCAGTGGAGTTGGGGTGGCCCGTGGCCGCCAAGGCGCCATTGGAGCATGGAGCCGTTAGTTGAGCAAAGAGATATGGAAGTTAGGGCCATGGCCACGCATGAAGAGGCCTCTCAGGCTCGCCGCCATTGCTCCGTCCTACGTATAGAATCTAGCAGTGGAAAATGACACAGATTCCGCCATAACTAGAGGCAATGGATCATTTGTGCATGAACTAATGAGGCAAGAAAAGGTCGAAAGGAAGAGGACCTGACCCTATATCTGTACCGCTCTAGTACTATTGTACTCGCCTACATGTGTAGGACTGTAGGTGATGGCTAGGTTGGTTAGTAACGCGTGTTGAGTTGCCTTTGGTGTAGGATTGTAGGAAGTATATATATTTTTGAATGAAAGAAGTAATGCTTCTTTTCAATAGGGAGTTGTAAAGAAAACAAAAAAAAATCACAAGTTGGTGAATGGTGACTGTTGACAGTGGTGGTCACGTACGTGGAGAACTCTTGTATCACCCGTTGACAAATGAGTGCAGAGCACAACATCTAGGAGGTTAAGGCATGCATGTGGCAACAAGAAGCAAAGATTCGGATCAAGATTACGGCGGCGTTTAATTCGTTTGAGGTGATCTGGCTCCCAGGACAATTTTTAACGGTTATATTGCTCGTGTGATGTGACGATGGATTGACGAATAAGATGTCGCAGTAGCCAACGGTTTCCACTCCTAAGAATGGCCAACGATCTCTAACAGTACGCTAGCTGGTCCCAGGAGAAACCAGTCATCGTCCACTAATATGTGCAAAATGCATGCTATATTTTCGGGTGAACGAGATATCAGATCGAGGGAGGGCCATGCCTCTCTCGTAGTAGAAAATAACTGGTGTGCAACCTGCCCAATATTAGATCAGCATTGCCGTGGCCTACAGAGTGTAAAAGGTTGCGCCATTTTCGTGACTGATGATCGTCATCGTCGCAGTGCGGCACAGAGGGATCTCCACCACCATTGCAGCAACCACCGGCTAGCTCATGGTAACGATCGAGCAACGACAAACCGCCTGGCCGCCTATAAATCTCGACGGTTTCGTGTAACCACCAAGCTGCGCCCCCACACAAAGCTACACTCCAGCAGCTTGCGAGAGGTGAAGAATCCTAGGATTCCACGACGACGAAAGCTTGACTGAAGTGGAAGCTGCGCGTACGGAAGATTCAGCGTCACAAAGACCGGTTTCATGGCGTCCAGCTCCAACACACTGATCATGAGGGCGCTGGTGTGCGCCGTGCTCCTCCTGTCCTCCACCGTCTCGCGCTGCGGCTGCGAGCCTGATGGTCGCGGCACGGTGGTGGTCACCGGCCGGAAAATGCTGGTCGCCGGGAGTGGTACCATGAGCTCGCCTGCGCCGCTGACGGCTGCCCTGAAGGTGCCGCAGCCCGGTCGCGCGGCAGCGTATTCCGAGTCAAAGAGGTCCAGCCCAGGCGGCCCTGACCCTCAGCACCATTAACCACGTTCATGCCAGCCCGGTCAAAGTTGCCCCAAGTCCCATGAACACCCGGCCGGACCCTTTTTCTGCATTTTCCTCCTTGCCAGTCTGCTGTTTTTTTTTCCCTTTTGTCAAAGTTTTATATATCAGGCATAAATGATTGTCAAGAACAACTAGGGACGGAAGTGAGGTTGTCAAAAAGGAGGATTTGATAAAAATGAGTTTTGCAGAGTGTAGTTGGTAATGTATACGCAGAGAATAAACCTCATCTTTTCCCATTGATGTAATTCAATTATAAAAGAAGCAAGGTTGTATGAACCACATGTGCAAACGACGGGAACACTCTTAGTTACATTGTAAAAGAGAAAGCACAAATTGTTTTGAGACAAATGAAATTTGTACCTAGAACAAATAAAAAATTTGGCCAGTAATAATTTTGTTTGGCCCATGGAGTTTCGCCCATGCCATGATGTTTGCGATGGCTCGGAACTGGTGTGCATTTTTCAGGTTTATGAAGGAGATTCCGAATAATTACCTTCATGGGTTGAGTTGGAGTACCAAGGTGGACGATGGGAATTTATTCTTGGGCCTTTTTAGGATGGCTATGCATGGTTGATTCGGCAGGTTCAAACAATTCATTCCGGCCTGGAACTCTCGTGTTTTTGGCTCGTATAAGACGTCATATACCAAACCCCATCTGGAGCTGGATATAATTTTTCCAACCCTGTCACCACATGGCTCCTGACCCGACCTCAACCTCCGCCGTCAGGGCAGAGGGAAAGCTGACCTCTGAAGTTAATTTGTGTGCAGTCATCGTTCGATTTTGTATGGACTAGTGTTGATTCCGTCTTGTTTGTAAATCCGAGATTCGAGCGATGTTGCGAATCGAAGAAGTTTATTGACTAGTATTATTCATCTACTTAACCACAAAGAGATTTTCAAAGTTAAAACAATCACAATTGAGAATATTTAATTGAACTTGAACTACATTGCTAAGAGGGTAACATTTGGTTCAAGTGCACTTGTCTTCTCCACACTAGACGCACAAATGGAAGTGAAACCTGCAGCGAAGAATGCTACCGTATGTCGGTTCAAACAATAAGGGCAGACTAGAAAAATTGAACTGGATATATAAGAAAGGCTTTGGTCACTCATTCGCACAACATATGCACAAATTATGGTAACATTATAATTTAGCCAGCAATTAACCATACAGTAAAACTCATTCTTGATGAGTTTGCTTATGAAATACGACGGCAAGATCAAACAATTAGGTAATGAGGCAAAGGTCCATCCCCTTATGATTTTGAACAGAGAAAATAAAAATATGGTGAAAATCAGCTTTGTTGATCTCATTGGGCTAGTAAGGAGCCTCACGCTTATTTCTTCATATATAAATATAGCCTAGGAGCATCGTCTAGAAATTTTACTCTAGAGAGTTCTTATTGTATCTATCTTTTTTAAGACAGCTGGAAAACTATCAATTTCACAACATTTTAGAAGGTTTTTCCTGGAATGTTTTCAGTATAATAAGCTAGTCCACTTATCCTCTAGTATTCTACTATCACTGACACTGTACTACTGCCTTTCGAAATATATAGTGTTTCCATTCTTAAAAAAAAGAGATATAATGTTTCCAAGTGGCACATCTGGTCTGATAAAATTATTTCTACACCTATAATGAAATAGCAGAATACCTACTGCCACTTTGCCACCAAAAAAAAAATTAAAAATTTCTACTCCTAACAAACTTATCGCTTAGGTAACAACATAATTGTCCATTTTTATGATGCTCGAGTTATTAATACAATATTCCACAAGTGACACATCTGGCCAGGTACGTTCTTCTTACTCTATCCCGCTCTTGGGTCTCGTTCTATGCCTTATCACTCCATGTTATATGCACGTCAAACACGTTCCATCTTTGCACTGTCCCATCAAGCCTTTGGTTGGAGCACGTTCATCTAATTTTCTAAAATTTGTTTAATTTTCTAAAATTTGTTTTCATCGATCCGTGCTGCTGATGCACTTCTGACAAGGATTGCTCACCGCTCGTCGGTGCTAGGTTCGCAAAGGTCCATCCCCTTATGATTTTGAACAGAGAAAATAAAAATATGGTGAAAATCAGCTTTGTTGATCTCATTGGGCTAGTAAGGAGCCTCACGCTTATTTCTTCATATATAAATATAGCCTAGGAGCATCGTCTAGAAATTTTACTCTAGAGAGTTCTTATTGTATCTATCTTTTTTAAAACAACTGGAAAGCTGCCAATTTCACAACATTTTAGAAGGTTTTTCCTGGAATGTTTTCAGTATAATAAGCTAGTCCACTTATCCTCTAGTATTCTACTATCACTGACACTGTACTACTGCCTTTCGAAATATATAGTGTTTCCATTCTTAAAAAAAAGAGATATAATGTTTCCAAGTGGCACATCTGGTCTGATAAAATTATTTCTACACCTATAATGAAATAGCAGAATACCTACTGCCACTTTGCCACCAAAAAAAAAATTAAAAATTTCTACTCCTAACAAACTTATCGCTTAGGTAACAACATAATTGTCCATTTTTATGATGCTCGAGTTATTAATACAATATTCCACAAGTGACACATCTGGCCAGGTACGTTCTTCTTACTCTATCCCGCTCTTGGGTCTCGTTCTATGCCTTATCACTCCATGTTATATGCACGTCAAACACGTTCCATCTTTGCACTGTCCCATCAAGCCTTTGGTTGGAGCACGTTCATCTAATTTTCTAAAATTTGTTTAATTTTCTAAAATTTGTTTTCATCGATCCGTGCTGCTGATGCACTTCTGACAAGGATTGCTCGTCGCTCGTCGGTGCTAGGTTCACTATGTAACCAAGACACTGAATCTTTTGGTAAGTATGCTAGCAACTTCCATGGTCACGTTCTTGGTCGTGGCTGCAGCTTGGTTAGCACCTCGTCCTTCGGTTTCTTCCTCCAAAAGGAAAAAACAAAACAACAACTCGGTGCATGGTGACTGTTGACACGGGGTACGTACGTGGAGAACTCTTATATCACTCGTTGACAAAAGAGTGAGAGCACGACATCTAAAAGGTTCGGCATATGCATGCGGCAACAAGAAACAAAGATTCGGAACAAGATTACGGTGCCGGTGGCCCTGATCAATTTGTTACAGATATATTGTTCGTGTGATGTGACGATGGATTGACAAATGAGATGTCGCGGTAGCCAACGGTTTTCCACTTTAAGAATGGCCGACGACGATGTCTAACAATACGCTGGTCCGACCAGTCATCGTCCACTAATATGTGCCAAATGCGTGCAAAGTTTCGCATGAAAACAAGATATCAGATCGAGGGAGGGCCATGCCTCTCTCGTAGAGAAATAACTGTTGGCAACATGGCCAATTTTAGATCAGCATTGCGATGGCCTACAGAGAGTAAATGGTGGTGCCAATTTTCGAGAGTGATCGTCATGGTCGCAGTGCGGCACAGAGAGATCTCCACCACCATGGCAGCAACTACCAGCTCCCGGTACCGAGCAACGCCTATAAATTCAGTCGGTTTCGTGTACCCACACCAGGCTACGCCCCCACACAAAGCTACACTCGAGCTGCTTGTGCGACCGAAGTGAAGAATCCTAGGATTCCACGACGACGAAAGCTCGGCGACGTTGCGCGCCGTACGGAAGATTCAGCATCGCAGACCGGTCTCATGGCGTCCAGCTCCAACACACTGATCATGAGGGCCCTGGTGTGCGCCGTGCTCCTCCTGTCCTCCACCGTCCCGCGCGGCGGCTGCGAGTCTGATCGCGACGTGCTGGTGACCGGCCGGAAAATGCTGGTCGCCGGGAGCAGCGCCACGAGCTCGCCTGCGCTGCTGACGGCTGCCCTGAAGGTGCCGCAGCCCGGTCTCGCGGCAGCGGTGTACTCCGAGTCCAAGAGGTCCAGCCCAGGCGGCCCGGACCCTCAGCACCATTAACCACGTTCAATGCCAGCCCGGTCAACCCAAGTCCCATGAACGTTACCCAGCCAGACCCTTTTTCTGCGTTTTCCTGCTTGCCAGTCTGATTTTTCTTTTTCTTCTTCTTTTTTTGTCAAAGTTTTATTTATATATCATGCATAAATGATTGTCAAGGACAATTTGGGACGGAAGTGAGAGTGAGTTCGTCCAAAAGAAGGATTTGGTAAAAATGAGTTTTGCAATAGTTAGCGATGTACACGCATGGGAATAAATCTCAACATTCCCCTTTGATGTAATACAATTATACAAGAAGCAAGGTTGTATGAACCACATGTGCAAACGACGGGAATACTCTTAGTTACTCTTAGTGGTAATGTGGACTGAAACTAGCTCCCTGACTCCATGCATGACCCTCCTCCGAGGGCGGCATCAGAGACGGAAGAGTACCGGTGTTCTTATCGATGAGCAGAGAGGGGGGACATAGGCATTATTTCCTTTTTCAACAAAGAAGTTGTAGAACATCTGATGCAGAACAATGTTCACACAAAATAATTGATACAATACGAATTATGAGGGATTGATATTATGCAAAAGAAAATGGACATTTATTGGATATTTGAAGGGGAAAAAACTAAACACATGTACAATTCTATTTGGATTCGGGCGAAGAAAATGTATCGATATTTCCAGCATACACATTATCACTCTTCCAACGACTTGATGTGGTTTTCATACTCTCTGTTTACTGTTGTCGAAGAGAAGTAGGTTGGTTTTGGAGAGGGGGGGGGGGGGGGGGGGGGGGGGGGGGGGGTTTGTCCCTTTTTTTTTTTTATATATTAAAA
>LAPY01000636.1:155902-168917 GCA_000970635.1 Eragrostis tef
GCGGGAGTAGTGGTTGGCGAGGGGCGAGCCCCAGCCTCCCTCCCCGAACGCCTCCTCGGTGATGGAGTCCCCGAACAGCACGATCGACGGCCTCATATTCGTCTCGTCGGTCCCGCAAGCTTGTAAATTATTTAGCTCCGGCGATCTTGCTCGACTGACAGTGCGAAGAACAACCAGCTGATGGCGAGTGTGATGATCTCGTCGTGCTCGCTGCTATATATAGCGGCGTGAGCAGGTGCCCGTACGCCGCCGCATGCAGGCGAGGCGAGGCGATCGACTCGACGCCGCGTTCCGGGTTCTTCACGTCGGTTCGATCGAGTCGGTACATTCATGTGCGACACGCCCCGGGCGTACGTGCCAAGCGCCCCGGGTCGGCGGCATGGCGCGCGCTGGTCCAGTCATCGAGACGCACCGTATCGTTCGCCCCGTCTCGTCCGACGCGTCCAAGAACACCCAGGGCCAGGTGCGATGCACCGGGAAAGCGGGCGCGGCCGTTCACAACGGTCAAAACGGAACGCGTCCGTGACCACGCGCGTCGGGCAGTGTGCGTGCGTGCTCTGGGCTTGCTCCTCCTTTTCTGCCGCGGCCTGATGCGTTGCAGCCCGTTCCGCCGACTTCTGCCGTGGCGTGTTTTGTTGCGGCGGCAGGCACGAGACACGGATCAACTTGCGATGCCGGCCGAATGCCGCCCACCTACCTAGTCGATCTTATCACCCACTGGCCCATGTGCGAATCCTTGACTGGATGGGCCGGCCGGCCCACGTTGATGGGTTTGATATGGTCCCCAAATGTCCTTTTTCTTTTGACGAGAAAAAAATATGCGGTACAAGTACCCAACTAATGCTCGTTGGTTCTCAAAACACACACACACACACACACACCTCTCTAGGCCTCTTTGTTTTAGCTTACGATTATTAAATGGAGCTTATAAATTGTGTATTATGGACTAGAATCTATTTCAGAAATCTACTTGATTGTTTCAGCTATTTTGGATCGTGGTGCCAGAATCCATAGTAAGAAATTGAAAACAGGTGCACTTACTCTTTGCCCTTGGAAATAAAAGAAGAATAGTGAGTAAATAAGCACGGGAATCAAGAGTCTTTATGTTTTTCTAAAAAAAGAAATATATTTCAATATTCTAGCTGTTGCATCAACCAATGCATATAGTTGTTCATTGTTACAAACCTAATGATCAACAAACTTTCACTCGACATAATAACAAAAGAATGGCACCACACAACCATGTCCACATATTTAAAACAGAATTCTATTACTAAACCGCCAGCCTAGCGAAAAATATCCATAACTAGCAATTGTATAAGAAGATTAGATGCAGTGAAAGGTGCCTATACAGTAATTGCACAAAAGGATTATTAGACTATTCTCAGTGGTTTGTATAATGCACATTAATTAGATTCCATACGAGTTAGCAAACCATATGATCCAAATTGCACAAAAGCTAATCATCTAACTTTGTTTAATTTAAGCCATAGGCGCGACGCGAGGTAAAGCCAACGCTAGCCGCCGCGTTTAGTAAAGCACGTCCATGCATGTAAAGCCATGCACAACGAAGCCAAACAAATGAAAAGGTGATGGGTACTTGCGCAAATAGACTACGGGAGACCGGACGATGGCGCCCCACCGGTGCTGCAGCTAACCACCCGGAGAACTCCAACTCACCTACGCACTCACGCAAAGTCGCAAACCACCCGAGACATAGCAGCCACGCTACAGACTGCCCCACCGCTTGTACTACACCATTGTTTGTTAGTTCCATTCCATCATGCTCGCTTTGTGCTCATGATGAAGCTAGGGAGCTCGTTGTTCGTGTAACGGCACGTCGAAGAGGAGGAGTCAGCACCAAGTCAATTTCGTCATCAGTTAGAGAGAAAGGTTAGCTGGCTGGCTATCCTTTAATTTGCAGGTTAGGCGGCTGGAGCCCGCCTTTGCCATGCCTCGTCTGAAGCCGTCCATGTCGCATCCACCGTTACCGGTTCAATCCTTCTCAGCCTTGCCAGTCACTTTGCGTTCTCGATCGCCATCCTTTTCCTACACCACCATCCCCACATTGCTCCAAGCCACACAGCTTCGCTGCTTCTGTTGCGAACGAGGAAGAAAAACCCAAAACCCTTCCTAGCAACTCTGACACGCCACCACACCGTAGCTGTTACTTGGGCCATCGGTGGGCGGCCACACGTTTAACATTTCAAGTGGAGAAAATAACTGTATGAGAAATGAAAAACTCCGACACACCAGCTCGAAGCCATATTAATTTTAACTGCCGGAAACATTTTTTTAAAGATTACTCTCTCTTGAACTTTGCCGGTTATATATAGGCCCGGCCTGCCTACCGTGCCACTCTGCGGAAAGTCCGATGCTGACCAGCAAGCCATCCACGGAGGAGATACGTGACGGTTTGGTTAAACACGCCCATCACTCACCCCATCAGTCTTCCTCATCCATAGCCATGCAGGTCAGGTAGCATGCATAAAGGCAAGCACGAATTATTGATGCTGCACTGCACTCATCGACCTCTGTAGATCCTCCGAACCATCTGTTGTGAATAACAGTACTCAATCGGGTAAGCATGAAAACAACGTGTAGTTTTAACTAGATGCAGGACTCTGTTAGAAGCTTCAGGTGGACTGAAGACACACTCTGCTTGCAGGTTTCAGGCCCCTGCTCCCGGCCACAGCTTTGCGTATTCATGCACCGAATGATCAGCCGTGCCACGGCCAGTCGGCCACCAATCGAGCTAGTGGGGGCGTGCAGCCACGCATTGACTCCTTTTTGAATTCGGCTGGATCTGCATGCTCGGGGTGATTGGATGTTGCAACGTGCGCTGGTCAATTAAGCTCCTGTCCTGAAGAAGCTCGTCCCGGCAACGGCAAGTGTGGTTTGGCTTGCACAACGTCGTCGGTTGGGATGACCGGCCGCGTACAGATCGAACGCTGCTTAGACTGTCAGCAGCAGTACACTGTAAACCGGCCGGAGCGCTAAACTTAGCGGACGAATGGTTCTAAACGCGCTGCAGCAGCTGCCTGTAAACCATCCGCCAGAATCCAGGTTCGCCTCGCGCACCTCCAAATGTGGGGGCTGCCGTCCCGTCCTCCATATCGCCGGCAGGGAGCGCGGGCTGGGAACGTAGCCAAGATCGGGCAGCAGCCAGCAGGATGGAGGAGCAATTTGCGGACGACTGTTGCAGCGGGATGGGATTTAGGGGGTAGAATATTTTGGAGGAGGGATGGAATATTCTTTTAGAGGATGGAAATTGGAGGATATTGCTTAACGTTCCCTTTGACAAAAGCTCAGCCGGAGTGAAGCGTACAGCATCACCTTCGCTGGAGCAGCGACGACAATGGTAAGCGAGCAGCTCCGGAGGTGATAGGGCGGCGCCTTTATGGCAACCGTCGGATTGAGCACCGGACGGCCCCGGTGAAGGCTGGTAAGAGCTGAAGTACAGTGAACCGGACGTGTTTCAGCTTCTGAAACCATGATAATTTGTGGACGTGTTCGGTGGCGAGTTTCGGCAGCAACCAGCAGCCGCCCTTCACGTGGGCTAACTCGCTAGTAGCTAATAATCAGAGCACATCCCCTTTTTTCCCCGGCCCCCTTGGTCAATTGGTGTTCAATTTGGATTACGTACCCTGTCTCCATTCAACCTGTCAATATTTAATTCAATCAAGAAAGATAAAGATTCCGGTAGCATCATGATGTTAATGTGACTGATTATCATGAGGTTGACGGTACCTGTTGACGTGCTGTTGACCTCCGACGGATGCCAAGGCACACGGCTCTGCTCATCTATAATATGAGTGTGGAATTGCTGCAATGGGTGGTAACTACCCACGCGGTATCCACCGTCCGTTTCTATGCTCCATGATTCGTGCCTCCGGCAGTCATGAATTCCTGCTTTTAGGGTTGCTGCAAATCAAACTGCTAAACCACTGACGCTCTGCAGCTACGGCCGCTGCTTTTATGCATGCAGTAGGACCTGTGAGAGTAGGGCCCATGCACCTATAACTGAGCAGTTGACGTCCCTGTTGGAACCCTGTAATTTGTGGTGTACGGTTTCCCATCCGTGCATCGGTTAAGTTTTTCAGGCGTCCACGAGGAAAAAATGGCGGGAGAGGTCCACGCACGCACGCTGTGCGATGTACACGCACGCTGAATGCATGATCGAGCAAATCAATCACGGAGACAGTGCTCCCCTCATCAAGACCACACCTGCTTACCAGATGTCTTGGGATAAACTGCTAAAAAAAAAAGAACGGTGGCACTCAAAAAACGGAGATCAACGACAAAAAGTACTTCGAGTTTGTGTGAATGAAGAAGCGAAAACACGGGTGGGGAACCAGTCTTTGCAGGTCAGCTTGCTGGAGCTTCATGAGATGGAACGACGGCAGAAACCCAACATCTCCGCAGACGTACTCCTGTGACTGTGCCTGACCCATGATTGTAGGAAAGGTGCGATGGATTCAAGCTTCTTGAGTACGCTCAATCGTTGTGTGATTCGCGATAAAAAGGGCGCGGCCATATGCTACGACGCCTACGCCGTACGCCGGGAAAAACAGAGCAGGGATCGCGTGCGTTCGTACATCTGCAAAAAAATGGAAAAGATTGAGCGTACTCTATTATTACTGTAGTACACCTAGGCATGCGACACCTGTGGCCGTGGGGATCGCGTCGCAGTTGCACGTACGTTTGCCTACTGCTGTTGTCAGGTATCTGCTGCATGCAGTCTGCTAATCACTATGATTATTAGCAGCGTGTACTATCAGAGTGACACGAAAAGGTGACTGCGATGCGATTCGTGCGAACATCGACGGCAGGATGCGGGGTGGTAGCTACGCCATAACGCGTGGGTAGCTAGCCACGTATCCAGGCAGCAATTATCGTCTATAATATATCTCGTCAGCGAACCTTTTGTTTCGTGTAGAAGTATCT
Organism: Eragrostis tef; assembly: GCA_000970635.1. Classification (NCBI taxonomy): domain Eukaryota; kingdom Viridiplantae; phylum Streptophyta; class Magnoliopsida; order Poales; family Poaceae; genus Eragrostis; species Eragrostis tef. The sequence continues at coordinate 160,850 of LAPY01000636.1, forward strand.
CGTCGGAGAAAAAGGGAATAAAAATTTGGTTTCCACGAAATGGTGGGTGAAAGTTCAGTACTAGTACGACGACTTTGCTACATGGAGTATGCAGGCAGCCGTTCATGTAGCCCTCTCGCATAATAAAAAAGAAAATAACGTTTTTCTGTTCGCAAGCACGTCTCTGGATAAATGAAGATTTCTATGACTCCCATAAACTGATTGGCGCATGAAGCGTCCAATCACTAGCAGCGCCACTCCTCCCAGTTCCGCACGGTAGGATCAACCTTAAAGCTAAGCGAAAAAAACGGACGCCATCTGAACTCCAGTTAGGTGGCATGTTACTAGCAGTTTACAGCCCCGAACTGACGAATAAACTGTCTGGCCTCCTGTGTATGGCAGAATGGGACTGAACAAAACGACTTCCGTCTCCAGGATTCAGGCTATTTCAGCCAATCATAGCATCATTTAGTCTCGATAATTAGTTGCCCGAAATAAATATCCATGTTCATGACACGAACTAGTCACCCATTGGATTAGCCAATGATGGCAGTATCCAACGACTGAATGAAAAGAGATGCCCCAGATTTATATATTTGTTTGGTGAAAGAAGGATAGACGCAAACAGGCATCTGGTGTAACCTCAAGAGAACAATACAATCTCAAGCATTTCAGGCATCTTATATGCATATGTAATAGACTAATACAGTTTCTTCGATTATTTGATACTAGTAAGTTGCCGTAGTAATATACACATTTTCAGTGCACTCTTTTCTGAACCTTTTTTTTTTTGCGGTGGTGAACCAAGATTTTCAGTATAACTTGACGGCAACAATTTAACCAAGAATGAAACTGCATCATCGTTTTAACCTAATCTCTACACAACTCTTAAGCTGAGTTATTGCAGCAAACATTTGGTAGTATCATTCGCAAAAGAAGAATGGTACTATCAAAAATTAATCCACAAAATTCCATTTTATCACCAACCAGAAACTAACAACACATCAAACTCAAGGTTGCTTCCGGGACACTCAACTCGAGCCATACCGAATTCGGGCGTTAGAAAAAGCGAGCAAATCAAGGAGAGTTAGTAAGGAGGTTATGTTGGAAGGTTCGTGTGCTCGCTTGCAAGACACAATACTACATCGCCGATGGATAACGACGGCTCTTTGCGTCGCATTAGTCCACGCAGATCGTACGGGAGCGCCTGTCCATTAGCGCCAACAATGATGAAGTGTTTTATGCATGCTAGCTACTACCACCTGCTCCTTGTCCTAAAGCGGGCTCTCAAGTTGTTAGACGCTGCAGCTGTTCTTATTCTCGTTTGGTGTGCGTAATTATACTATCGTAGAGGTTCTAACCGATTAAACAAAGTACATGCAGTAGTCTCTGGTTGTTTATTTGTTTTTGGTAATAGATGTCGATACTGTGATGATACGTATGCAAGCCTTTTCTCGGAATGTGTGACAGATGATGCAACACGTAATCGGAGTTGTCAAAACTCAAAAGACGTGCTTTGACCTTGGTCTCTCTCATGGAGGTTTCAGTTAAGGATAATCTTGTTTTATGTTTCATTGCTGTTGATGCTTGATCTTATATAGGAACCGAAGCTATCCGTGTCTGATATTGTACTTGCACAAGATCATTCAATCTATATTCACGGATGGACGGAATGCAGTGACGTTTTCTCTGAATAACAGATGACGGTTTGATTTCTTTTTTTTAAAAAAAAAACAGTTGACGGTTTGATTTCTTTTTTTTTTAAAAAAAAAAACAGTTGACAGTTTGATCATGCTGTGAGGTTGACAGCGAAGTCACAAAACTGTGGCAGCATATGATGACTGGTCTAAAGTCCCAAATCAACCAGTCCCGCGATGTGATATTTCATTAATCTTTTTGCGCTTAAGCGTAATTTTCTCTCGCTTTGGATAATAACGGACTTCATCTGCATTGGCCTACCCAGTGTCAAGTTAGCTCAGGAATTGACATGGCATCCACCCGGCTGGCTGGAAATAGTAGGCAGTGCCTGCTCCATGTTGGAGTTGTTGTGGCCTAGCTTTTGACGTTCAGGTGTAGGTGTCATGGAGATTGAAGCACTACAAATGTAACGAACTCGAAATTTTAATGTCATTTTTCTTCACTGTAAAGTCATATCAAATGCTTTTTATAGTTGGTACTGTATAATATCATGGCCTATTTGTGGTAGACGCATGCAGATGTTGCCTAAGATGCTGTGTATCCTGTTGCTGACAATGGTGTTTGACCTGCCACTGGCTTCCATAACCAGGAAAAGAGGAGCAAGAAAGCAAGGATAACGTCTAACTGACACAAACATAACCAGTGCTGTTCAGCTGGCTGAGTTGGTCCAGGTATTGGTTTGCTCACTTTCTGTTTCATGACAAGCATATCTTTTTGGCCATTAATCCGAACGATGGCTACTTCACAATTATGAAATGTGAACCCGTGGTAATATGAACATGATGAACTTATTGGCATGATAGGCCCTGACTACCTAATCAAGTGCGTAAGTGTTTTTGTATGGAGTTATGTGGAGGAGTACACTGCGACATTTATGCAACTGGTTTTTGCATTGTACAAGAAAACAAAAACATGAATGTTGAGAAGAACAAGGAAAAGCAGAGGAATGATATGAGAGTGTGTACATATATGTTACTTAGCTTCTTTTCAGCTCCATGCTTTATTTTCCAAGAACTCTAAAGCATCAAAGTCTATTCAACAATATTTCAACTTGTGCGAGGTGTCATTCGTGTAGATTATAGAAGTTAGTGGAAGATGATTAGAGAAAAGTTGGCTGTTCCAATAATGAAATACTCCTACTAGACAAGCATCAGCAAAGGCTGGTCCGGGCTCAACTCAAACAGTATAGTATACGCGCTCCCATAGTTCCTACACCTTAATCATTTTGCTTTCAATGGACACATACATTAGTAGGAGAAATATCAATTTCGTCTCTTTTTATTTCATTAAACACAAGGAAGAAACATCTAGCCTACATTTTCATCCCCGTTGAGCTACCCTTTTCTGTAACATCGCCATTGATCACGGGAAATAAGCCGTGCAGCGGATTCAGAGCACACAAGTCATCATCAATCTCTCTTTCTCATTTTAAAGATTTTTTTTTAAAAAAGTATTTATCAGGAAACAGATGTGTTTCCCTTTAGGAAAATAAGAGGTTCAGAACTCTAGAGATGAAAAGGACTCAAACCAAGATGGGGGTGTGGTGTACACCTACGCTTACAAAGTAGTACTAGTAAGCCATCGTCACCATCTAATATGCCCAAAGCACACAAACTTCTATTGTAAACAAAAGATGCACCTTAGAAACTGGAAAAGTATATACCCAAAGCAGAGCAGGATTTGACACTGATATGATGAAACATATGAAATGAAAAAAGAAGAGGAGAGGGAAAAAAAAACAATAAGAAAAGGCAGCTCATGCATGCACAACCACCAGGTGATAGTGGTAGTAGACTAGTAGTTAAGCCTGGAGAAGAGTCGCACGGGGTGGGCTAATGGCGTAACAGCTACATCCCAACCCACGCCATCAGCACCCTATATATAAGTACCAGAGCAACCTGCAAGCATCCTCATCCACCGAGTAGTCAGTCAGTCGCAGCAGAGCTTCAGGCGAGCTAGCAAACACACGCACACCAGCAATGGCGGCGGCCCGGCTCGTCGTCGCGCTCCTCGCCGTCTCCTCTGTCTTCGTGGCCGTCTCCGGCGCCCAGAGCTTCAACGCCATCTTCAGCTTCGGCGACTCCATGTCCGACACCGGCAACCTCTGCGTGAACGGGCCCCCGGCCGGGCTCACGCTCGCCCCCTGCCGCTGCCCCGACGGCCGCCTCGTCGTCGACTTCCTCGGTACTCTGTCTTGCCTGCGCACTTGTTAATTTCAAACTCGCCGTTTCCCTCCAAAAAACAGAGCACCTTACTCTGTCACATTCTTGTACGCATGAACAGCCGAGAAGTTCGGGCTCCCGCTGCTGAAGCCGTCGAAGCAGGGCGGCGCCGACTTCAAGAAAGGCGCGAACATGGCGATCATCGGCGCGACGACCATGGAGTCCGGCTTCTTCCAGTCGCTCGGCATCGGGGACAAGATCTGGAACAACGGGCCCCTCAACACCCAGATCCAGTGGTTCCAGCAGCTCATGCCGTCCATCTGCGGCTCGACGCAGGGTACGTCATCAATGCCACCATGATCATTGTTGATCAGCCCATGGCGGCCATTAAAACTCATGGTCCTCCACTGAGGCCGAAGATTAGCCATGTATGTTCACCTTGGTTGTTAACATTGCTTGATACAATTTTCAGCCTGCAAGAGCTACCTGTCCAACTCCCTCTTCGTGCTCGGCGAGTTCGGCGGCAACGACTACAACGCCCAGATCTTCGGCGGTTACTCGCCAGAGCAGGCCAGAGGCCAGAGCTCCACCATCGTCGACACCATCGGCAAGGGCGTCGAGGTACGTCGGTGACAAAACAAACAGATTACTACTGCTATGTTCTGCACGCACGCCGCGACATCATCAACTGCATGATCGATCAATTTGACAGACACGACGGGTTAATATGAAATTTTCGTTTTGCAGCAACTGATCAGCCTCGGCGCCAAGTACGTGGTGGTCCCCGGCGTGCTGCCGGTGGGTTGCTTCCCGATCTACCTGACGCTGTACCAGACCTCGAACGCCGGCGACTACGACCAGTACGGCTGCCTCACGCGCTTCAACTCGCTGTCCAGCTACCACAACTCGCTGCTACAGAGCAAGGTGAACCAGCTGCAGAGCAAGTACCCCGGCGCGCGGATCATGTACGCCGACTTCTACAGCCACGTCTACGACATGGTCAAGAGCCCCGGCAACTACGGTAAGAACAAAGAACACTATCACTTTTCTGGTCATCGATCAGCAGGAGGATGAAACCATCCATCCATGGTTGCTGACAACGAGAGCCTGTGTGTTTGTTGTTCGTGCGTGCAGGGTTCAGCACCAACCTGAGGGCGTGCTGCGGCGCCGGCGGCGGCAAGTACAACTTCGTCGTCCCTGAGCTGGGACGGCATCCACCTCACCGAGGCGGCGTACAAGAAGATCGCCGACGGCTGGCTCAACGGGGCCTACTGCCACCCGGCCATCTTGTCCTAGAGCTCCGCAAGTCAAAAAGATTCGTTCTGCTCCTTAAGTTGGGGGAGAGGGGATTAATTGTTTTTTTTATGTCTGATGAAAAAGAAGATGGCATGATGATTCGAGGGAATAAGCTTGATTCTTCTCGTGTGGTATTATGTGACAGCAATGCTAATGCCAGTTGTGTAGTGTATGAGATTGGGAGGCTATTTATGTGCTGTAATTGATTTTTTATAAATGTGGTTGGACTATTGGGCTTCCGTGCATAAATCGTACACAGGAAACTCGCTGTTGCATCAAGCAAAGCCTCTAACAACCGAGTGCGGTGCTGATTCAGTACAGTGGTTCCACTGAGGAACGAGAAACACCGACACTACCGCTAATCTTCACGCATCAGCCAGTGCACACAAAACACATTTTAGTCATGACAGCGCAAAAAGAATAACACCTTTGTTGTGGAAATAAGTTCCAGAATGAACCATAAAAGATTTTTATGAATGATAAACTGTTCTCTTAAGAAATATATGAAAGTCATCGAAATTTCATATGCTGTTCCAAAGTTAGGTCACAGCCAGCCAGCCAGATTCCTCAGCTACAATTATGCACTCCCGTAACGCTCATTCTTTCTCTCACAGGTCTACAAACCATAATCATCAATCAACCATTTCTTTTTCCTTGAATAAGGAATGCGTGATGCGATGGTCTTAAACACTCGGCTTTCTCGCGGGCAATTTGGCGGCACTCAACCGACAATCATTGGACCGTGGTAGTACCACATGGCCAATCACAGCCGCGTACCTCTAGGCCGTTTGTGCATATTCTTTCATACGCGATTGTCCCTTCCTTTGCCCTACCGTGTGCCTAATTTTACTCCTATCGGGTTCATCGAGCAACGGGCTGGCTCACGATACGATTTTCTATTTTGGCGCACATATGGCATGCTTTCGCCAGTCCACGGGCCTGACTTTTCTTCACGACTATGCTTCATCGACTCACTGAGCAACACAGGCAACAACTAGGAGGCTCGGTCGTGACTCTTAGACATGCAACGAAATAAGAAATTGCACAAGAATTTCATGTGCGAAATGACTGAATTAGTACACTGACACGATGATTTATAAGATCACTCGACACATTGCTGTTATAATTATTCCACTCACACAATCGACATTTTTATGAGGGTTGGTCGTTGTGAGCGCTAGGTTTTGCAGACACGGCCGCAATGTGCCCTACAAGCATTCATCGAGGTGTAACACGCTTCTATTTCCACATTTGGATGGCAACAGTAACACACATATGATCCCTCACCAGGTTTATCGTCACATTCACCCTTGTGGCAGAAATTCAACTTACAGTCTTTGCTTTCATCTAATAATGATGCAGTGGAGTTGATCGTTGCAGCATTAGCACTTGCATAGGTAAGCCTACCTCCAACATTTGGTGCTTGAGGACGACCTGGTGCAATATTTGTGTTCATCATCAGTATGCAGATCCATACATTAAACTTAATAAATCATATGACACAAGATAAAGAATTTACGCTTACCTAGTGCAGGTGAGGCAACGACCACAATGAACAATAACCCGGTAACCAGGCCTACCGTGCCACTGCTGCACCGGCCCATCAAATTGGAGGTTACACAACGACTGAAGCAGCTTTATCAAGAGTCCGTATCAGCTTCGGTGGAGTTGCAGAGCAAGCCGGATGCACGCAATAAATAATTTTCTTACAGTTGCATGAGTTTATATAGTCTGTGGGGAGGGAGGGGGGGACTAAATGGTTTGGTCAGATTTTCACATAGAGGTATTGAACGCGCTAGCAATTCTTGATCACTACTACTACTATTTCTTTCCACAAGAAAAATTCACTGCAATTGATTGTACAGATAACAATGCTAAGTAATTCCTCACTATTTCTTTCCAAATTCTCAGCAATTGATTGTAAAGATAACAATGCTAACTAACTCCCCTTTATGTCTTTCCAAATTCTTAGCAATTCCTTCAGCAGGACGCACATTCATTTTTGACACCAATTAATCGTCATTCGTAATTAATAATTGCTATATCTTCGAACTAGGTGCTCAGCCACCGGCTTTGCCAATGCCATTGCCAATTTGCCATGCTCCCGTCCAGCTGCTCGGCCACCGCGGCTTTGCGACCCATGCATGCATGTCATCCCGCGAGTCGCTCTACGGTAGGGGTGCAAAATGGTGCCCCTTAGGGTCGCTCCCGCCCATCTTTAGTTCAACTAAATGAACTAGATTTCTAAAATGAGCTCTTATTTTGGAAATCTAGTTCATTTGGTTAAACTAAAGAGAGGCGGAGGTTACCCTAAGAGACACCTATTTTCAACCTTATTCTACGGTATCACAGTAAGTATAAGCTTCCTGGACACGACCGTCTACCACCATCATGACGCACATCGCCGTCGTAGTCGTGGATAAACACCGCCCCCGCTCGTTGGTGGCGCATATCAGCGTTCGTACGTACAATGCACTCTAGTATACGTACATTGACATACAGCAGGTTCCATCCGCGCGTGCGCTCTGGTGGAGAACGAAGCTCGCCTCACAGGACAGGACCAGCAACGAGACCTCGGCGACGACCTAGCTTGCCCCTGAGCTCGATCCAGTAATTCGACGCTTTTGCTGGTCAGGTTCTTCTGCGCACCTTCCCTTCTACGTACACGCCGCCGTCAGCTCGGATCGGACGTGCTCGTCGTCGGCTTTCCCGTCACATTGTCTTCTGCTCCAAGGAAACGGGGATTGCTGGTAGACAGGGCATCGCAGTTATCAACAATTTAAAAAAGACACGCAACCAAGTGACAATGAAACGACGACATTTGCTTATGAATACTGATTGAGCACTAATTTTACAAAGGACTTGCTAAAATTCGTTGGTGTCAGCTGACACCGGCGACTACACATAGCTTCGCCGCTCACCCGCGCGGCGCG
>LAPY01000637.1:76686-94329 GCA_000970635.1 Eragrostis tef
ATCATGTTTGACCATTCGTCTTATTCAAAAAAATTATTTAAATATAAAAACAAATATGTGATGATTAAAATATATTAAATGATAAAACAAATTGTAAAAAAATAAGTAAGATTTGCGTAAAAAAATTTGAATAAGACGAGCGGTCAAAAAAGTCAACGGCGACATCTATTTTGGGACAGAGGGAGTAGAAATGTTCGAAGGGACTGTACCTACAAGTCTGATTAATAACAAACAGCAAGATCATTAGATGGAGTACAATATCAAGGGCACATGCGAACATGCGTCCATGTGCAGTCACTGTGCGTCCGAAGACTCTGCAGGTACGGCAATATGTACTGCACGCTCTTTACTCTCCTGTTGGAAGGAGCAGTATTATTTTTTTTTCGAAGATTTCTATGCTCCATGCATGTTTCGGATACTTCAATCTTGATTGTTGCTATCAGTTTCAAAATACGAACATTTATCCACAAAAAATAACGGGAGAAAAAAAAAGGCGACCGGAGTAATACTTTCTAGATACAAGAGATGCAGCAAAGTTTATTTTGAACAACTAAAGGTTGGATGCATGAATTTCACAGAACGACATGATACTATAGTCATATCCTAACGCTGGAGGTTGAGACCGCAACCACATTTTTCTCAGAAACATATTTTCTGAGTGCTATGGTGCCACTGCCTCAACGGTCTATTATGGCCACTCGGAAAATTTATACAAATAGTTGAGAACGGACAACATTGATACTCTCTGTTGCCCTGCAATTACTAACTTCAGAGGTAGTTCTTCCTCCGTCCTAAAATATAATATTTTTTTGACTTTTAGACATCACGTTTGACCATCCCAAATGCTTACATTCTAAGACAAAGGTAGTACTACAACACAGACGAATACCCAAAAATCACAGGCTTTTTCCAGCATGATGTTCCACAAAAGCATGGCAATCTTGCAGGTGAGGGCTTAATGCTACGCCAGTTTCGCATGACTTCCAACATAACCAGAACGAGACACAACTGAGATTCATCGGTACAGGTAAAGTGCACTGGTCTTTCCAAACCTGTGGGTTTTTGAAGAGCCAAAACCAGAGTGCTGCAGGACGTCCGGTGAAACTTTCATCAAACTGCTGTATTTCAAGTAAGGTTATGCACTTGCACATAAAATTCCACCATTGGAATTTGGTATAACAAAAGGCCCGAAAAACATAAGCAGACTGTGAAACAGTTGACATAATATATCTTTTAGGGACGACACGTGACGTATTGGGATTTCACCTCCACTGACACTAATTTTACACATCTACGAGTGCACGTGTGTTTTTGCTCTCTAAACAAGAATCCCTGTTAGCTCTAGATGTGACCTAGATAGGCTGTAAGAGTCTCAAACTTTATCTATATCGATGAGGATCTCTGAATCCCACATGGCATTGGTATGAACTTTCGAGTCCATAATTTATGAACGAAAGATACAATTAAACATGTGTCATGGGCTCAGATAATGACGAGAATATGCATGGTCCTTGCTAGTCCTAGTCAATAAGTTGCCAGCCTTATTTGTGCTGTTTGTACAATGGTCCTCATGGGCTTTACAGCTTTTAAGATGATGGATAGAATCAACAATGTGTAACACAATGACAGAATAACAGAGAAGAAAAACAAAAAGAAGCGCCATATATAAGCTTTTCTTAAGAATGAATAAAGTGGTCCTAGTATTGTATACCAATGACTAAAACATACATCGTGCATGAATGACTCAAATTATATGATACATGGGTAAAGACCAGACTGTCTTCCCAACCAAGCGAGGCAGAGGGAAAGAGACTCGTGTACATACAGAATTTTCTGAATGTACCTAGCAGCTCAGCGGCGAACATACCTTGGTTCCTCTGGGTACTCAGTAGAATCTTGGCTCCCTGTGTAGCTGTTAGTCAATTCTTTAGTTCTGCTCAATTTGTGACTCTGGAGGAAGTAACAATGCGGCAGAATATCCTAAGAACATGGCCTTTCCTTACTGGATTTTGAATAAAGAGTGAGGGAGGTGAGAAGGCGATACGTCAGGTTCATATGACATCATCGTAATCAAACACATGATTTTTTACCGCAACCTGAAACCTGAATATTTCTTACTGCTGAATACTGCAAAAACACACATATATACCTAAAGGAGACAAGAAAATAATTACATGTCAACAGCAACGTGCAACTAGGACACAGAGGTTAATGTCAAAATAGCTATCTTTGGCAAACCGCAAATTCGACAAGCTGCAAACCTTCAATGAGTCCTTCTTCACCTGATGCCAGGAATGTTTATACACAAAAGTATGAGAGCTGGTTATAAACCATAAGTTTTGTAATTTAGTTACGATGAAGGGGGCTCATCTATATAATGATGCAAGTATGGCCCTATCCGAAATGCTTGTCTGAGCAAAAAGGCAAAATATGAGTGTTGTCTGAGCAAAAAGGCAAGCCTTAAATTGTGTTTATATGCACAATGCAGGACATAATGGGCGTTCCCTAAATCATAGACTCACTGCCCCAATGCTCTCAAGAGCCTCTCGACCGAACACTATCAACGAAAGGAACATGATATCAACAGAACATGACCATTCCCAGTTGATATTTCCCAAAGCATGACAATCACAAATCTTGGGGTCTGATTCACACGAAGTTCTTGTGTTGCAAGTGAGCTGTCATGCTTGGTAAAAAAAAAAATTGAGCTGTCATACCCAGGGTTAGCAAAACCATTTCAAACCGGTCTGGTTTGGTTGGCCAAAGAGTTTTTGAATTAAAATTTTGAAAAATTGAAATTTTGAACACAAATTATAAAACAAATCATAAAACAATGAGACACAATTTGGAGCCCAATAGTGGAAAAATAACTTAAAATTTCATTTGTTTTGTTGGGGAACGATTGTTGGAAGAATAACATGGGAAAAAAGAAAAAAAAGGAAAACCGACTTTCTTCACTTTTTCCTTTTTTCTATTGAAATAATTAGCAAAGGTCATGAAAAAGGACATAGTGAAAATAATTAGCAAAGGTCACGTCAAAATTTTCATCATTGTTTCCTTTTTTCTATTTATCTGTCGGTTTTCAGTTTTTTCCACTGGTTTTCTGGCAAAACCAGCCGGTTTATCGACAAAAAGGACCGGTTCACCGGTGAGTTCAAATTTTGAAAAAGTTCAGTCTGATCGGTTTCCGTAATGTTTTTTAGAACCTTGCTCATATCCACATTACGTCCCATTTGTTAGGTGTGATTTATATATCTCCGTGTACCATTTTGTTCATAAACCCAATTAATGGGCCTTGGTAAAACAGTAGAGAAATACAGAGCCAAGAATCTAGTAAACCTTAGAGATTGGAGATAATTTATATTGAGATGATTTCAATAGAAAATATGATGAGTCCAACTGAAAACATTGAGATTTATTTCCAATAACAATCCCAGCTAAACTGCAACTTGGATATGCTGTCCTATTATACTGTCACTGAGGTTTCATCAATCACAAAATACATCTGATGATGATGACACGAAATGTATGGGCTGCTGATTAAGAACAAAAGTTGCATTTCATGAAAAAAAATAAAACCTGATGATAAGAATATATATATATATATATATATACATCATACTTGTTGCTAGAGCTACTTAATAAGATGGGACCAAACTGTGTGTGCTCTCCTTGAAACAAGGAAGGCCTTATGGACTGATACTTACAATTCAGCTCATTATGGGTATAGTTTGGACCATGGACCATCAACTTGAACCCACCCTGCTAGGCGAGACAACGTCTCTACATCACTGTCTAATCATTTGCAAACCTGTGCCTTTTAATCCCTTCCAACCGTGGGGGTTAAGTTGTGTCCCATCATCACTAAAGGACAATCAAAGAAGTTAAGGGCGTGACTGGTAGGGTGGATGGCCTTGAGCTAGTATCTGTGGATGCAGAGTTATTCTATTGTTTGGTTGGCAGCAGTTCATAGGGTTGTAATTACCCTTGGCTCTAGGCTTGTGAGCTTACCTGAAACTTTCGCGCCGTACACAGAAATTTCGATCAAGAACTGATAAGTTTAAGAATGAGGCGGGCTCCTGAATAAGCTCGCACCGTTGAAATCGAGCTCAATTGCCACCAAAATTGAACTCTGATAGTAGGTCAATTGTTCGGCCTCTGCTTGAGTTGAGATCGCTCTGACAAAAAATTCATATTCACAGATGCTCCACAGAGTTTGTACTGCCCAAGGTCTGCAGCCAAAACCGTGCTAGTACGTGGCCTACTCCAGTTCTTCGACTGTGTGACCTCTCTCTGTCAACAGGGTTGAAGTATATGATGAGTCCAACTGAAAACATTGAGATTTATTTCCAATAACAATCCCAGCTAAACTGCAACTTGGATATGCTGTCCTATTATACTGTCACTGAGGTTTCATCAATCACAAAATACATCTGATGATGATGACACGAAATGTATGGGCTGCTGATTAAGAACAAAAGTTGCATTTCATGAAAAAAAATAAAACCTGATGATAAGAATATATATATATATATATATATACATCATACTTGTTGCTAGAGCTACTTAATAAGATGGGACCAAACTGTGTGTGCTCTCCTTGAAACAAGGAAGGCCTTATGGACTGATACTTACAATTCAGCTCATTATGGGTATAGTTTGGACCATGGACCATCAACTTGAACCCAGCCTGCTAGGCATGACAATGTCTCTACATCACTGTTCAATCATTTGCAAACCTGTGCCTTTTAATCCCTTCCAACAGTGGGGGTTAAGTTGTGTCCCATCATCATCATCATCAATAAAGGACAATCAAAGAAGTTAAGGGTGTGATTGGTTGGTGGATGGCCTTGAGCTAGCTAGTATCTGTGGATGCAGGCTGAGGTAATTGGTTCGCTGTTTTAGGGTAACCAGGCTGGGTTGTTCTGTTGTTTGGTTGGCAGCAGCTATGGGGTTGCAATTACCTTCGCTCTAGGCTGGTTAGCTTAACTGAAACTTTAGTGCAGTACACAGAAATATGGATCAAGAACTTATAGATTCCTCAAGATACATCCCTTTGGAATCAGAGAAAGATAACTGAAGTTCCATGACACCGTGGACATCGAGCTCAGTTGCCACCAAAATTGAACTCCGATAGCTCAATTGTTCGGCCTGTTCTTGATTAAGTTGAGACAAAAAATTCATATTCACCGCTGCTCTGAGGTTGTTCTGCCCAAGGTCTGCAGCTTAAACCATGTGCCTACTCCAGTTCTTCCTTCTTTTTTTTCCACGAAGAAGCCTACTCCAGTTCTTCGACTGCGTGACCTCTCTCTGTCATCTGGGCTGAAGTGGAGAGAAGGAGAGAGAGCAAAAGTATTGTCCCCGTATGCGTGTATATCAGGGATGAAGAGAAGGGGCACCATGAAGGGGTGGGCCTCAGAGGGCATACAATGCACTGCAAGCGGATTAGATGTTACCTTGTTACCAAATATGATGGCACTTCAAATGTGTATCCAAAATTCCAATGAAAATATGAATGGATACAGCATGTACAAAAAAAGATTAGTGTGTTGTAGTTCTGCGATGAAGTAATGCAATCTGCACTATTCACGTGTTGATTCTCTTTTTTATTTCTCTTTGGAAGTTTCAGTTGCATCTCAAATTTTGCATGATTGTAGACACACTAAATTTTACTAATAAAGTTCCACAAGTTTTAGATTTAAGCTTGTTTTGCAAGGTACAAAAAAATATTGGTGCAAATGTGCTTATAATCATGGAGAAATATCAAATACCCAAAAGCACAAGTTATACAAGACTTTGCTCCTACATCTCGACAACGTTCAAGTCAAAAAACAAGGAATGACATAGAAATCAATTATTCAAATCAGAGAATTAAGCCTTTCATGTCAAAGCCCTCGTCAAGATAGCCAAAATATACTTTTGAATCATCCAATTCGGAGTTTAGGAACAGAAGTTACGACCTGCGAAAGATTAGAGGAAACGGAGAAAAAAGATGGCCGGCCGGCCCAAACTCTAGGCCGGCTGGCCTGGGCCAAACTCCAATAGGCTCAATCTTCCTCCAGTCGGTTCCAGAGCCAGTCACAAATTACTTGACGCGCGGGGCAAGCCAGGAGACGTCGGCAAGAAAAAAATATTTCACAAAATCCTCCAAGCATCTAGCAATGTTCTCCACTCTCCCAAGGCAATTTCACACTATAAATAGAGGACCCATCCCTCGCTCCAAGATGTACCTTCTGGAAGAAACATTCCACTTGTGTAGTTTAGAATAAGATTAGTGTTTTACTTATAGGAGCTAGAGTAGAAGTAAGAGTTTTGCTCGGAGTTTCAGAGTTTCTTCGGAGTTTGGGTAAAATTCTCTAATATAATTATTTTTTTATTTATATAATTTAGTTTTCCTTTTAGTTTATATATAGAGAAATTCTTGTGTGGGTTCTATGTCTGTGCATGGTTGATTTATCTGCATAAGTTGTTTGCACCATCGTATGCTTACACAATTCAGATAGATTTTATCATGTTTGTGGTTGGCTTGCTCTCACCGAAAGAGTAAGTTATCTAGGATGATTGTTTGTATGGTTCAAAGAATCATGTTAGGCGTGAGAGTGCAGTTGACTTTACGAAGGATGGTAGCCCCACGTGTGACAGGCGTGTTAGGCTTTTGCAATTCACCACGTTCAAGGTCGGACAGACAGGGTTTTCAATAGCACGTAGCGGCCTCAGTAGTTGAACCTAATTCTCGGGTTAGCTGCTAGGAGACACGTGTGTCCCGATACACATGAATGTAACTATAGTTGAAACTAAATGCTAAACCCTAGGCTAAAATATACCTTCTTCTTGTTGACCTCCCAAACTAAATACTAACTCCTTGTTATCTATGGATGGATCTTTCTCCTGACTACAACACACATACCTTGCTTTGGTCTAGATAGCAATCTAATAAAAGAAAACTAAATTACCTAGGGGGAAAATCAAGGAACATGTGCTCAGGGGGGAAAATCAAATGAGGCCGAATTACCTAGGGGGCTTTTGCAACAAAATGAGTTATAGGGGGGTAAATCAAACTCTGAGTGACTTTTTGAACATGTGCTAGGGGGGAAATCAAATGAGGCCGAATTACTTAGGGGGCTTTTGCAACAAAATGAGTTATAGGGAGGTAAATCAAACTCTGAGTGACTTCTTTAGGGGTCTTCGCAATTTTCCCTTCTCCAAAATGGTTAAGCAGATACAAAGAGACGACCTTCTTATCCCACAACTTGTATGTAACTTGGGTCATACTGGGATTCCACATCTGCAGTAGAACTTTTGAAAGAGGTACAACAACAGCACTCTGTGAAGCCACCCGCAATTTGTTTTTTTTTTGGATAGCCACCCGCAATTTGCTATGACCGGAATACCGCACATCTATCGTCCCATCTCCAGTGCGTTTGTAAAAGTCTTCAGCAATACAGCACATCGTCCCGTCGTCCCGTCTCCATTTAGAAAACCAAACTGAGAAAAACAGCACGTGAAACAGGCATCACAAGTTGGCGGGTTGTATAGGAAATTAAAAAGAATAATAGTTGTCAATTATTTCCCCTACACCAAGAATAAATAAAAGGATATTCACATAAAATGATTAATATGTACACTTGCCGCCGTCTCAGGCACAAACGATCCTTCCTGGCAAGGCAGTTTCAATGGGAGTTCAAGACACATATATGCAAAAGTGGCGTTGCCGGGCAAGGAAGACAGACAGCTACCAGTAGAATTTCCATCCTTTTAGTAGGATCCCTGCTTCAAATACCTGGTTCGGCCAGAGCTTTGGCCCCATTGTTCTTGCAACTTCGGTCCTGGCATGTTTACAATGAAAAAAAAAACTCCTAGTACAAAGAAAACAAAAATCTGCACACTACTAAAAGAAAGAAAAAAAAGACATCAACCAAAAATGTTTTCGGGCACACCTGCCATTCTTATACATTTTTTTTTCGCGGGTGCCATTCCTATACCTAATTCGCCAAACCTAAATGTTCCTGAGTCTTAATACAAACCCGTTGCTACGCCATCCCAGAACCTGTGGTTTATTAATGTGTGGGAGGCAAAAGAACTACCACGAAAGCGATATACACAAAGCTACAAAAAGGAACTGGAAAAATAGAGCAAAATCTGACTAACGCGTACGTCTGCCTCTCTGCGCCGTGGCTTTCATGCTAATGATCAAAGCGATGGTTTACCAGGGTTAATACAACGTAAGGAAAGAGTAATATACAACAGGCACGAGAAACCCATAGGTTGCACAGGAACTTAACGTGACGTAACAAAATAAGAAATCGGGAAATGTTGTGCGTACGTCTCAGTTGTGCGACCACACCGTCCGGCCATCCGATGATTCAGTTGATGTCATGCATGCATGCTTTCAACCGCACGATTTTCAGTCGAACCATCTGGTCGTACTAATAAGTCGGCTCTAAAAAATTATTTTGTCTAATAAAATGTGGCAACACGCGTGCGTTCATACCAAAAATCTCATATTCATCTCCCTTACCGTTTTTTCATACATGGGCCCGCAACTAATGACAAAGCACAACTAAATTGAGGGGCACCCTAAAGCAAAACAAATAATAAGATATAAATGAACAAAAATAAACAAAAAGTGATTGCAGAGTACACCACTCCCGATCAATAATTGAGTCGTGCACCTAGTGGTGAAGAATTCAATTGCAAATTCAAAATAAAATTGTTAGTTATTGTAGTAAGACTTATTAGCATGCAATGGAATATTTCCTAATTAGTGTCAGGAAAGTTCATCAGAGGGCAAGCAATGGAGGATTTCCAAACAGCTTTATGAATTGTTGATCGAAAAATGAATTAATACACACATTTGTTTGCATAAAATTGAGTATTTCAGTTGGACAATAGTTAAATTTCAAGTGTATTTAAATAAGCACGGATAAATATCCCTTAATGATGAGTTTTACTTCAATTTTAACTCCTAGTAATTATTTAACTGTTTACACTTCCACATTAACTTCGTAATTATGATTACTTGATAACTAGGTCATATATAATTTAAATTGAACCAATGAGAAGTTTCGGTCAGATAGGTAATATTATTCCCTTTTTTTGTGGCACATGTTATCATCGGAGAGGGGCATCCAGGCATGGCGAGCAGACTATCAGTAGGACAATCTGAAGGCTTTGTTTTAATTTCCTCATGTGATTATCAGTTGTAGTTTCGTAACAGATTTTGAGTGCCATGTAGTCGAAACTGTGTAGAGTTGTGTGTACGGATTTCGAGTAGTTCTCTGATTTGGTTGCCATTTCGATTGTGAATTTGTGATGACTCAACTCTGTAAACTTCGATTCGTCATGGATGGGTGAGCATTCCGTGAAGATTAGAAGGAAATGTCACTCGATTAATCTTGCTTCTAGAGTGGCGTGATATTAAGGTTCATCAGGAACTATTGGATTCATGAGCTGACACCACGTTCTAGTGCACATTGGAAACATTAAACCCAAATTCACAATCGTGTACTCTCATGATCCATTTAACACAAGATGGTTTCTTTATCCTTTCATAAACATAACTATTTTGCAGATTATTAATTACAAGCTCTTACAGAGAGCATAAACTTTCTTTACTTACCATATATAAATTGTAATGAACCAACACTGGCACTTTTTTGGAACCTGATTACATGTATGTCTGCCATAAAAGACCCATTATTATTTGGGATCGTGAATGTACGTAAAGTATAACCTCGACATCTGATATCTGACATGAAGCTGAAGAACCATACTTGACAGTTGACACTGGATCACTTAATTCATATGGACTTCACGTACAACGAAGTTATAGTGTCCTTGAGGTTGGACGAGCAGGTGTATGCATCTTCGCGCTTGTAGATGAAATCTATTGTTCTAGCACAGTTAACCAACTTTTCCAAAAGCACAATGGAATAATCCTGATCAAGGCAGCCCTGGACGATTTCCATCCATGCTTTCTCGACATATACTCTAAGCTTTTCAATTGCTTCCTCAGCTGTGACCCCATACTGCTTCATGCAAGTTTGCACAGTGGATACCATATGCTCCGAAGCTTGTTCTCGCTTCAAAAAACAAGAGTCGTACAGGAATAGTCAGGTGAATTCTTACAATGTTGTGCTTTAATGATATGTTAAGAGTTAGTATAAATATACCTCATGTGACATGATATCGTTGCTAATGCGTGCAACAATAGCAACAGCTCTGACAATTTTTGGAAAGTTGAACGCCCACTCAACTGCCTCCATAGGAGTCACATCTCCAAGTGAAACCAAGGCAAGGTTGCCGGTTTGCATAGCCACAATGCTTGGCATTGAAATTTGCAAATGTTCCTCGACACTGGCAGGCACATAGTTCTCATCACGCCATTCAACCTCACCATGGTACGATTTGGCAACATGAAATACCTGAATAGATGGATGTCGAAACTTTAAAATTTACATAAAACGCAAAGTTTACTTGTTTTTTCATGAAAATGATCTTGGGGGCAACTTACCAGCTTTCTCACTGCCTCGGCATTCTCGTTTTTCTGAATTTTCAACTTTTCCATGATCTCATTTACATTGCTAATCAAATTATTGTAGAATGCCCTCAGGTTTTCTGGGAGTTGTTCCGGGGCCTTATCGTCCCACCTGTGACCAAATGGATGCAAAATTAATTTTTATGTAATGTGCAAATTATGGGTAACCTTTAATTGAATTCAGTCAGTGAGCTAGGCCAACCTTTCCATGGCTGCAGTAAACATCATGATCTCCTCTGTGGTGCTGTAGTTATCATAGACGTCATCCAACAAAGCATAGAATAGGACCACCTTTGTAAGCAATATCCGTGCATACGAGTAAAAAGGCTCATAAACAAGCCCCATCATCCAAAAATACATCTCCACCATTCTATCCCGTGCAAATCTCATATCTGTCCGTGACTTGAAATCCTCCCACCAGCTGTGAATTGACAAAATATATGATTAGCACACAACGTATACCACTATATATGTAAATCATTAGAAACATGTATCAATGTGTCTTCTTACATCGTAAGTTCTTTAAGCTCTGTGCAGTAGACAGCTTGAACGATGTTGAAATCAACCTTCGCAAACTTTAGTATGGTGTCATCTCGTTCCACCTTCTTCTCATACACCGAGATGAAGCGTCTAGCTTCCACTCTCTCCACTCTCCTAAATCGAGGCGTCTCCAATGTGAACCTTGCCTCTTCGACTTCTTCTGTCTCCAAATTTGTTCTCGCCACATATTCGAGGCGGCTCTTGTTGAAAAGGATGATGTTGTCAAGGATGTCCTCCCCAGGAGTCCTCAGATGTGCTGCGTCGTATAACATGATTACGACGTTTACATTGTCACTTGAAATGTTTCCTTCCTCATCTCTGAACTTTAGAAACACATCTGCACATGTAATAGAACATTCATATACGCGCTATAAGGGAGCTAAGAATTGTACCACAATATATACTTAAGCCAAATCATATATATGTTTGCACAAACAAATCTAAACCGTGAGATGAAATGACAAATTTCTTACCAGAAGACACGGCGTACCCATGCTTCCTGAGCAGGTAGAACTTCAATGAAGTGACATAGAGGTCATCAGAACCTCCATGTTTGTCATCGTACACGGCACACAGCACGTCATCGATCTCCTTCCTGTAGTGGTAACCCACGCCGAGCCGTTGCAGCGCGTCGACGAGGTCCAGCTTCCGCGCCATGTCGTCGGAGGCGGCAGTATCTAGCAGGATCCGCCTCACCTGTTCCTTCATGGCCTGCGCCTTCTCATTCATGGAAAGGAGCTCTTTCTGCGTGAACGGCTCGTGGGTGAGGAAAAAGTTGCCCCAGAGGCTCGGGGCGTACTGCCGCCGGCTGTGCCCATCCGGCTCCGCCACGGGCATCTGCGAAACCGGAGCGGCAGGGCTGGTCACGGTGATGGTGCTCGCCATGGGAACGGCTGGTGTAGATTGATCACACAGATTGATCGAACAGTGCTCAAGTCCTAGGGCGAAGTGGATGGCTTGAAGAATGTGGGTGGATCCCGTGGATTTATATAGAAGCGAGCCCAAAAAGGAGCCAATTTTGCATGCATCAGCTCTGTACGTACTCGTTCCTTCTGAATTTTGTGGAAGAAAGTACGCCTCCTGTGGAAGAAGCTGCCCGCGGGCGACGTCGCATGTCTCCTCCTGGACTTCACGTGTCAAAACTACAAATGAAATTAAGAATCCTTGGCTGTGGGGCTACCAGCGGGAAGCTTCAATCGTTCACTCCTGTGCTCACGTTCCAGGACTATGCAAGCGACCATACGTAGCTGCGGCACTAAACTGTGGTCGCCTTGCTTTGTTTTCAACTTGCAAAGAGGTGTCATTTAGGTCCATGAAAACTCTCAAAGTATATTTTTGGGTCCATAAACTTTTTAAGTCGTTCACCGCAGGTTCATAACCCTCAACATTTGCAGCTAGAGATGACGTGGCATGTTGACCGGATGATTTCTCTCTCCATCATCCTCACGCATTTTATCGAACATGTTGTGGGCGCTTTAGACCACCACAAGCTTGGTCGGCGCTGGCAGCCACCAACAAGGATGATGTGCCGCTAGCGCCGGGTCATCTTGTCGGTGGATGGCGACATAGCCTACCGAGCTGGAGCAGCGGCGGCTGGTGGACAGCGGCCCGACGCGCACGTCATCGCGGCGACAGCTGTCGCTATCGCCGTCATCTCGGCAAGTCGGCATGGTTTTGGACGCCACTAACTCATGGCCTTCTTCGTTAAGGCCGGCGACTTTGCTCGGCGTCCCGCGTTCGTGTGCTCATCTCACCTAGAACGTGCTTGATAAAATGCTCTAGCCAAAAGACAGGTTGAGATGGTGAGGGATGAAGGAGAAGATCCCAGTCAACATGCCACGTCATCTCTAGCTGCAAATGTTGAGGGTTTATGGACCTGCGGTGAACGACTTAAAAAGTTCATGGACCCAAAAATACACTTTGAGAGTTGATGACCTAAGTGACACCCTTTGACAAGTTGATGGACCTCCGCTGCATTTTACTCTTTTCAGTTTCACTATTGCTTTCGTACAAATATAGCAGAGCTGATATATAATTGGTTAAGCAATGTTATAGGTAAGACTCGTTTGTTAGACTTTGGTACAACCAAGAGATCTAATGGCTAAAATCAATCTGGTGGTGGTTCATATATATCTCAAATTTTTTACAACACTTGGTCGGTCAAAAGTCGAACAAATAGATCGTACGTGAAGTATTTTCCTAATTGTTTCCTCGATAAATACTATTCAACTTTAAGTGGCCATTTGCCTTGTTTGTAACATAATATTGCGTTTCTACCCTGGTTTGCCTCCCAATTATGATTTTACCCCTCCTTTTTTAGCTTTGCGATTTTACTCCTGGTTTTTCAAATTGAAGCAAGAGTTTATCCATGTGGTTGCGATTTTACCCCTGATTTGCTTTAAAACTAGGGGCAAAATCGCAACCACAAGGGTAATTTCTAGCTTCATATTGAAAAACCAGAGGTAAAATCGCAATTGGAAGGCAAACCAGGGGTTGAAAGGTAAATGACCTTTTTTAAGTACATTTGGACAAACATATGACGTGTCTAAAGTACTCTTTCTAATAAAACTAGTGATACTATATTAATATTTGTACTTACCTAGATAGTTGAACAAATAACATTAACCAAAATGTGAAAAATAAAGGTATTGTGAATCGGAGGACTTGATTGTTTGCAAATTTTCCATATATTATTACTGAAAAAAATAAATTATTGTACATATTCTCTTGTCATTTGACCTCATTCTTAAACCAGGTCAGTTTTCTACCTAATTTCGATGGTTCAATGCATGTTTAATCCATTTTAACATTTTTGAAGGTACAGCATTAGCGTTTCGCCACATGTCATTAGATATTGAGGTCTCATGTCTCATCTTGGAATCACATATGTCAAGAGTGGCCAAGTTTGGTTGTTCTTAGTTTCACGACTGCCTTAGTGCAAATATTGAAACGGCCAGTAGTTAGTTCCTCGATGAACGACCATCTTATGTATGATGTTTGTATCCGACACAGGTATGTTATGATCGACCTAGAGCAGGAGCAAAGTACCTCCGACGAAGAATTTTCAACCACACGTGGAAATGAGATCCTCGGACGACCGTCAACATCGACAAGCTCGAGCATGAGAATTCAATGATCAACTTGGGCAGCTAATAACGCAATAATTCTTCAGCTGGTAAATTGGGCAATAGTTTACTAGGAAACAATCTTTTGTGCTTTGTCCCCGTTTGTGACCGGTCGGAGGAACACGTCTCCTGCTTCTGGAAGTGGGTCATGGTTTTGGAGGAGCACGTACGGTCTGCCGGAAAACGTGAACTACTTAGCACTAAATTATAAATACGGCTATTTTTTTTGCTAAAGAGATGTAGCTTCCCAAAACATCTGTTAGTTTATTTGCTTAATGATGATATTCATTATTTTTATGTATATTCATATGACATCTTATAAAAGAGATGAATTTACCATATTTTAGAACCATCAAAAGGGACATTTTACCATCCTTGAAGTAATATCATTTTATTAGGGAAAAAAAAGAGCGGTATCATTTTACATTAATTGAATCATTTGAGCCGTCTTGTACCTTGTATGTAGAAGTACTAAACTGTTGGTGCTTTGTGGTTCGGTCCGGCGGCGAACCGTGCTACCAAAGTGTATGACGTGGAACTTCGACGAGGTGCATCTGTACGTAGCTAGCCAATGGGGCCTACCTTGGACGAGGGTGCGGGTGCCCGAGAGGACAAGTACACGCGTGCTGTGCGGCGGGGGGCGCTTTACTTCATGCGTGGCCTCGGCGTTCTGGACCTAACTGGCTAACTGCCGTTCTGGTCTCGTTCTTCACGTTTCTCTGGTGATGATACTGTTTTTTTTTTTTTTGGGGGGGGGGTCTGAGGCAACTTGGTTAAAGGTCTTCGCATTCTACGGGAAACGGCCCCTCGTCGATGACTAGCTGTGTCACACTTCGACCACGTGCTTTCGATTTTCGGAGTGAAACTTCTAATTGAGGTTGTGCGTCCTCGTGATTAATTAGAGCGCTGGCGCATACAGAAGGAAATTTCGATCACGTTCAACTTGGGCACCCGGATCAATTTTGACGAATTCATTCAACCTCCCCTTCCGAAACCTTGATCTCCTTCTTCGCAAAAAAAAAAGGAAAAAAAGAAACCTTGATCTCCTTTTTCCCTCAATTTTTGTTCTAATTCTTGTGTGCGCGCGACGCCTATTTCGCTCAAACTAATTAGGCGAGCGCTGCAACGACCTGAAAGTCCCCAATCTCTCCGTGCTCCCATTCTGGCATTCTCATTCTTCTCCTTAACTGCGGCATCACCATATCCTGCTGCTAGTTTGGACTGGAGCCCCTTGCGTGTCCCATCAAAGCCTAACAACAAGTGGGCATCAAAGCCTAACAACAAGTGGGCTGCGGTCCAAGGAACGTATATTTTTTATTTCCTTTTATTCTTTTTTTTTACAACAACATACTAATTTTATTATTTATGCTTATTCCTTTATGAATTCAATTTTAACAAACCTGATTCAACATAGTTGTAAACGACTTTCAGCAATTTTTGAACAATGATTAAACATTTTATCAAAATATGTTCAAACATAACGGACGATAAGATTCAACATTCAAAAATAACTAGATCAACATTTTCTAATATACAATTTCAGTAATTTCATAAAAAAGTTGAATAAGTACAAGATTTTTTACAAGTATTAGAAGAGAAATGTTGAAATGACACATTTGAAATGTTGAAATTAATTTTAAGAAAATCTTTTAAATGGATACGAAAGCGGAATCATGATTTGAGAGAAAAATTGATTTCAAATCCCACACCCTCCGCATTGATGTTCATCTGTCAGATGGCCCGTTTGCGTGAATGAGAAAGCTTGTTGGGCTGCCTAATTGTTTATCTCTACCTGAGCTATGTTGAGTTGTTGGGCTTTGATGTTTCGCAAATCGGGCTTGTCTGGCTATTTGTTGTCCTATCTTCGCATGACTCTGATCAGAAGAAGCGGTAACACTTTTGAGGTCTCGTGTGATTCTCAAAAAAAAAATTTTTGAGGTCTTGGGTTTGACTTTCGGTGGGAGCGAATTTTCTAGGATTTACCGGCGTTATGCGTTAAGTGGTAAGTGGCGTTCCCATCAACAACGAGGCACCTTTGGTGATTTCGGGAATCTCTAGATCTGTCGGATGCTCAGTTCTTCGAAGGTGCTTGTTGATGGTGCAAAAATCACATTTTCACCCTCAACTGACCGGTAAATAAAAGGCGAGCACCAATGTTCTATGCATTAAAACTAATAAACTTCCACAAGTTTTGGATATAAGCTTGTTTTGCAAGGTACAATGGAATATTAGTGCAAAAGTGTTTATACTCATAGATAAATATCAAGTATGCAAAAGCACAAGACCCAGCTCCAACATCTCGGCAACATTCAAGGAAAGAAACAAGGAATGACATGAAAATCAGTAAAATAATTATTCAAACCAGAGATTTGATTCTTTCCTGTCAAAGCCCACGCCGAGATAGTCGAAATGGACTTTTGATTTGCCCAATTCGGAGTTCGGGAGCAGAAGTTACGGCCCGCCTAGGCCGGCCGGCCTGGACCAATCTCAGATGGGCTCCATCTTCCTCCAGTCAGTTCCAGAGTCGGTGTTAAGCTACTTGGCGGGCGGGGCAAGTCAGGAGACGTCGGCAAGAAAGGAATATTCTCCGAAATGCTCCAAGCATGTAGGAACCTTCTCCCCTGTCATTTTGTTTCATGTTTCAGTTTGACCGAGCTAGATTAGTTGATGCATCAGAAAAATGAAACAGAGAAAGTCTTTTGTGACATGTGGTTTAATATTGCCATCTGTGATCGGTAATATGTATGTATTCTCCTTATCATGGTTTGATATTTTCTTCACTCATTTTGATAAATTAAAATTTTTCAAGTGGTTCACTAAGGCTAATAATTTGAGGCTATTTCTGTGTTTTGTGGGTGCATTCACTTGTTCATTCCCTAATTACCGTGTTCACCAATTGCATTAGTCTCTGTTTAGCTTTTGGCCTGTTGTTACCTTTTGTCATTGTCTAAGGCCCGAGTGCCAATGTGATAGGTTACTCCCATGGCTTGGTCCCTGGTTGTTCGCCGCCAGTACTAGCTTGGGTTATGTCAACTTAATATGCAAATACCTGGTAACATCGGATTAATTATTTTCGAAATCGATCTCTCTTTTTAAACTTTGCAAAAGTGGTCTTGTTTTTTGAACTTAAACCCACCGTTAGGTCCTCTTTCGAGATGCCATCCACTAAAACATAATTTTCAAATTAAAATAAAACAATCATTCTTTGAGAAAAAGGGAATGGACAAGACTACCCCTCTTCTCCTTTACTCAAGTCACGTGAGGTCTTCTCTGTTCTCTATCCCGTGCCCTGTTCTCTCCCGTGCGCAACATTAGCGTTCCAACCCTAACCCTACGCGGCATTGGCGGCGACGTGAGAGCTTCGGTGCAGGCTGGAGATCGAGGCAGGCCGCTCGCGACGGCGTGATCGCGCGCTTTGGGGGGGGGGGGGGGGGGGGGGGG
>LAPY01000637.1:120240-138807 GCA_000970635.1 Eragrostis tef
GCCGCTGCAGTGCAGTTCTGTTGTAGTGAGCTACGCCTAACATATTCTTATTTATGTTTTCCGTAATATTTTATTTCTTAGCAATTCTTTTAATGATTTGCTTATTACGGATTATATCTTGTACATATTTTTGCATGCACCGATTGTTTTCATAAGAACACTTGGCCACTTGTGTTATGGTGGTCACTCTGCCACGACTGCCACTTGGCCACGGCATTAGTCACTCCATCAGAGCTCCACAACAATGACACGACTTATCAACAAGCTAAGTCATCTATTTAATTCTTACATTCTAAGTGTTTTTACACACTTGCTCTATCATTTATCTGAGTTTACACTCCTCATCTTTATGTGCCTTCACATAAATCAAATATCAATTTTCTCCTTAATCATTCTTGGCTCTGTACCCAGTAACATATTTTACTGCCTACAGAGCCGGGGGCTACATAAACATCATGAGTTATGTTTTGAGTATCTCTCGTCGACTAAGTAAGTCTTGTCTGTTCTGATTGTGAAGCTCTGACTAGTTCATGCCGTCGTCTCTCTAAAACGTGTGATGACCCAGCGTCCCAACCGGTCTCTGAAAACAGTGCCTCACTTGACAAACACTCACTCTTTTTATCATACAACTTATGTCAATCTTGTAGACTTTTGTATGCTGTGCTTGGCTATCAGAGTTGAAAATACTGGCTGAGCCAGTCCACATTTATTAATCATGATGGTTAAAAACAACTTCGATGTTGCGGTCATATACCTGATTATTTTTATAGATTTATAGATTGTTGCATAATCTATTATTATGTTGTGTCTACAGGAACTCATCATACAAGTCTCTTGGAGTTAATGCCAAATCTTGACATTGTGCTTGTCGGCTGAGCGCCGCTCCACTCCGCGAGTTTATCGAATTTGATCATGAGCATATCAGTCATACTTGGGGGCTAGACGCCACTCGGGAATTATCTGCTCCACGGATTCTTCAAATCCCTTTTATAATTATTCTCCCGGCTACAATGGCCCTCGAGAAGTTCAGAAGCCTTACTGAAGATTGGCTACAATAGTACGTGAGGTGCTGTTAAGAAGAAAAGAACATAGACCTCAAATCAAGGAAGGCTATGGCTAATGGTGATAAAATACTTGACCGTGTCTAACTATATTTGGTCTCACGGAGGAATCCCTCTCGTTGTATCGCCGCTCGCTTTGCTCTGTCCCATGTGCAGAGCTCGCCTTGCCGTCACAGCTGGAGTCTATCCCGCCGTACCGTCGCCTGACTCTTGCTACCGCGTCCAGAACACGCATCATCATCACGATCAGGATTGACGTCAAAATTCGTCTCGCCCCGTCGTCGTTCTCCTTGACGGCATGGTCGAAGGTCACCAAAGCGTACGTCGCTCTTCGCCGATTATTCACTAAACAAGAGCTCACAATGCTCGCCAAGCTCCGTACGTGAGCTGAACTCCAAAACGGCAGCATGTTGCCTGACCTGACCTTCAGCTTGTCGGTCGTATGCTGCTCCAATATGCAAGCTACCTTCTGCACTCGCCCAACCTTGAGCATCCAAGATCGATGAGTGTGTCGGCCTCCAACTTCAACCACGCCATCGATATCTCGCCATGTGCCTCGTCACACCTGGAGTATTTTTGTCTCGCCATGCGCCTTGCTCCTCCAAGCCGAAGACACCGTGTGCCTCGTCGATTCACGATGTTAAGCTGAAAGCCATCCTCACCAAGCCCGCTGCCGACAGGACACAAATTGGCCAAGAGCCCACCATGTTGTTTGCGGCTTCCAATAGCAATTGCTGGAGCTTAGTTAGATGCTTGAGAAAAGTGAACTCCGTCGAGTGCCGCATGACGCTCCACATAGCCGAGAAGCCGCAGTATTACTACCAGCTCGCACAGCTGTCGGCCTCGTTGAGCGGCTCAGGCTCGCCATGGTCAGTCATTGTCGTTTGCTTCACCGAGTGGCTCAAGCACCGCTGTCAGGCTCGCCGAGTGGCTCAGGCACACTATGATCAAGTACTGTCATCTGCCTTGCCCCGCCGAGTGGCTCGATCAGGCTCGCCGTGATCACGCCATGTGGCTCGAGCTCACCATGGTCGCGCGGCCGGAGCTTGCCTCGCGACCGCCGAAGTCCAAACTCTCCTCGCCACTGGAGCACGCCTGGACACCACTGCCGGAGTTCACGTCAAGGCTTATCTTGCCTCGTTTCAGTTTACCTTGGCACCATGGACGGAGCTCGCCACGCGTTAGCACCTCGCTGCTTGGATGGAGCTGCTCACAGGACAACAAACTGCGTGAGAGAGAGCGATGCTTAGCTCGTTAAGGGCTTTACCCCCGAAGTGTGATTGTCAACGCTTTATCGTCAAGTACGTACAATAATGGGATTCAACTGATGGAGGCTACGGAGGTTTAACCAATGAAGACATCGATGGCAATAGAATATTTGGAGAAGGATACTTGCGTCCGGTCTGGTCACATACGTGTTGCTGTATTACACGGTAATCACCCTCATCAGAGTACAAGACTTCGTCAACAATATCAGGGAAAAAGTTGCTGTCTGTTTAATCAAGCATCACCATCACTCGACTACTAAGCCACGTACAGTTGGCTAGGCCTTTTTATGCTTGAAATCAGTCGGCCACAAATTTACTTGGCCAGATATCACTTGGCCAATGAACCAAGCTTCAGGTTTACATAATCATCAGTCGGACGCATCTACAACAACAACGGCTCGACAATGTTTCTAGTTCTTTGGGTCTGCACATAATCTTTGTGATTATCCACAGACCCGGAGGCTAGTCCATATGGACTCACTTACGTGAGTCCTATAATTTATTCGGCAGACTTGCCAGGCGCACGGGTTGTCTTAATATCCTTGAATTTATCAGTCAGATAGTACCTAGAATTGTTTTTGTTGAGAAGTAGCTTGGGGGCTACGGGTTGTAATCATCCCTGGCTGATCAAAGCTGGATGGACCTAGACACGAGTCCAGAATGATAAGTTCTTGGCTGAGACTTATTGTGATCCCCTATTCTAATTGCCTTGTGCGCAGAGAAGCATGAGTTTACTCCTAATGGATGTTACTTTTCAACACATCTATATGATGCACTGATCGTACATTCATTTACTCGGATCAGGATCGTATTTCTTGGTTCAGGCTCACTTTGAGTTTTTGTACAATTCTACGAATTACACAGTAACTCAG
Source organism: Eragrostis tef (assembly GCA_000970635.1). NCBI lineage: Eukaryota > Viridiplantae > Streptophyta > Magnoliopsida > Poales > Poaceae > Eragrostis > Eragrostis tef. Next base: position 123,442 of record LAPY01000637.1, read on the forward strand.
AGGCTATATCTATATGATGCACTGATCGTGCATTCATCATTTTTATTTGTAGGCATGCTTTACAAGCCTAGGTCGGCTCAGTCAGTTGGGTACTATCTAACATAGTACACTATCAGCCTTAGCTGACAGACTCGAATGCTGATTTTATTCAAATTTCCTCTATGGACTTTATCAGCTCCGAGCTGAGTATTATTTTCACACAGCATTTTCATGCGAACTTGCTTCATCAAGCATTTATCCAATTTTTTCTGACATCATTCAGAATTGGGTGCTTACTGACATTATACCTTATTCAAGGCCCTATTGACCTTGGTCCACCTGAGGCTAAGTACCTCAAGATATTTTTACTTGATTCAGGTCAAGTCCTTTTTAATTTCTCAATATCACTTGGGATCAATTCCTGCATGGAGAGAAGACTAGTCGGGAAGCAATTAGGATCAATCAAAAAGCACTTGGGGGCTACTGTCGTTATCATGACCCCGGATACCCTCAAGTCCAAAGGGCCGAGTAACATGACAAAGGTAGTCGGACCAGCCCAGAAGGGATCGAGTAGCCCACGATGCAAGATGGAAGGTTCTACTACTCGGCAAGATTAAGGAAAGGTTTCTTGACTTGTACTCTAAGTATTTTCATGTTGTAACCGACTAGGATGCTTTTCATGTAACTCTGTACCCCGACTATATAAGGCGGGCAGGGATCCCATCTCAAACACACGCAATCAATACCACATCATACAGGACGTAGAGTTTTTATCCTCTGGGAGGCCCGAACCTGTCTAAACGCCTTGTCTTTTGTTTACCATCGTATTCTTGGTTCCTTCGCCCCTATAACAAATCTATCGAGGCCCTAAAACCTCGACATCAGGTCTGTGAGTTTCTTCCATTTTTTTAGAAGGTGGGGGGAGGGGGGGTTCCTTTTTCTCTTAATTTTTGTAACCATTTTATCCCTGCCCCTATCTCATGGTTACCTAGCTGGAGATCATGCGGCAAGGCAAGGCAGAAACCAGACGGCTCTGAATCATCATACACGCATGAGGCCGCTGTATCCGTATCTTGTTTTGGTTTGAAACTCATCATATCGCAGTACCGGTGTCCCTGTATCAATGATTCTTAGCCAAACGGCATGCTTCTCCTTGGAGTTTGGTGGCGATGCTGGACCAGGATCGTGGATTGCACATCCGCGTGATGTCTTGGTCTCTTCCCATGGTTATGACCTGTTGCCGGTGCAGCGGCTGAAGCAACTGTTCTTGGTCTCTTGGATTCATCATTCATGCATGGCTGAAAGAAATGCACAGGATGTTAAAGGAGTGCCCGCACCTGGACGAGAACCACAGGATGCAGCTGAGCCGTGAGCTGGGGCTGGAGCCCCGTTGCCCCGGTAGATCAAGTTCTGGTTCCACAACCGGTGGGCGCAGATGTAGGCGTATGTTACGATGCTTCCGGTGCAAGGTCTGCTTGGATGAAATAAAGAATCTAAAGATTAAGGGCCTGTTTGGCTTGTGCCCTCGTTTGAGCACCGCTGGCCAGGCAGCGATCGTGGCCTCAAGCGTCCAGAATCGGACGCCTGAGCACTGCGCCTTACTCAGGCAGATTCCTCAGGGCACAAAGCAAACTAATTGTCGGTTGTTATGTATATCATGTTTCTCAGCTATTATTCTTACCTCACGGTAAAAAACAAAATCGACGGTTGGCACCATTTTGTTAAATTATCATATATTTTGTTATAACTTATTTTATCACTAAAGAAATCTGAAACATAACTTACAATTTCGCATGTTCGAGCGAATATTTTGAATAAGAAGAACGATCAAACGTATCTCAAAAGGGGAGTACTTGTTTTTCGGAACATGAACAATATGCAATACAAATGTGATTTTTGTTTGACACTAATACTTATATGAGGGGAAAAATGCTTAAGTTTGTACGTGGTATATATTTAAAGTGTTTACCAGTGGTTAGACATATGTATTAAACACCCTTTTGCATGGTAAAAAAGAGCTTTCTTACAAGTACTTAATGATTTTTTTTTCTTTAAGCACTTGTACAAAGCACTTTGCCTTCTATATGCCCTTCAAGAGAGTAAGATTTTGGGTTACCTCATGGGCTTAGATGAAATCCATATTAAGAGGTGGATAGAATCGATGAAATGCATATTAGATGACCGCAGAGAACTCAAGTTTATGCCGTAGATTGGTTTAACATGATGTATCTGACCCCTGCAATTCGAATCTTGTGGTGTCACCCTATAAAAAGTTTTCGAATCTCATTCCTTCAGCACCATGTTTCTCTTGCGACTGTGAATAATGTTTTCGAATCTCATTCATTCAGCACCATGTTTTGTCTTGCGATTGTGCATAATGTTCTCGAATTTCATTCCTTCGTCGCTTGCATAATGTTCTCGAATTCCATTCCTTCAGGGGCCATGTTTCTCTCTCGCGATTGTGCTTGACAACCTGTAATCCCAGACTCGCCAACTTACCACCCGGTCCCACATATCTCCTCTTTCTCTCGCCGCCCTTGTCTGTCGTGGAAAGCATTGTTCGCTCCAGCCACCCACCCTGCGGCGATGACGCACCGGGTGATGGAATTGGTTTTGGCGCTGCGCGGATCAGCACAAGGATCGCAACTTTTTCTTGGCATCTGGGGCGGCGCAGACGACACTCGCTCTGCAACCTTCTGAGCCAGTGAGAGTCGAGGGATCCCCTGTTCTTCGTGGCGGCTGAGCCGGCAACCCTGTGAGATTCGAGAGATACATTGGCCGATCGCCGATGGCGCAGGAGGGTGCTTCGCCGTTGCTGGAGAAGGTGTATGTTCCAGGATGCCCAGGGTGCGATTACGACCGGAAGAAAGACCTCCATCAGGGGCTGCCGTACAAGGAGTTCTTGTATGTCTGGATGATTTGTCTTGCTACCGGTACGGAACTCTGTTCTCCCAAACTTGTCTCTTCTTCTTCGCGTAATTGCACTCAAAAGTCGAAATTTCGGGGGAATTTGAACGGTCAGATGATGTATTTGATGGTACATATTGAGTGAAGAGAATACAGATGGATTTTCTTAGACTCGGTTATGATTCTTCAGACTCTGGGAAAGGGCCATCTGATACTTTATCATAGCAAGTGCCCTGACAAGATCTCCAAACGGGTGGCGAGGCATCAATCGTGCAATTATTTCAGGTTCTTGCTTCAGTGCCTGAATAAATGTTTTAGACCCAAGTTGGTATCTGAACGATTATTTCTGTTGCTTTAGCGTACGCAATTCATGTCAAATACTTGCTGATCGCCCCCAAAAATGAATAATGATATACATTTGTTATGCAATATTGGCGTCTAAAAAGAACTGAACTCTGAATATGCTTAATAATTTCAGGATTGCTTACCTTTGATATTTCTTTAATTCTTTCAAGCTGCGGTCAGGACTATTTATAATACCAAGGCTGGGGCTTCCCCTGCTTTACACCTTTTCATTTGTTTTTTTTAAAAAAAAAGGAAATTAAGACATAATTTGTCTCATGCCAAGAGCTCTTTCGACTCTGAAGAATAAGTACAGAATATTTGATAAAAGGTTCAAATCTGAGAAGTGCAGAACACAACGAAGATAGGACAACATCCCAATTTGTCTGATTTGAAGTCAAGTAGGCTATTGTCATATGGTTTATTGTTGCCGTATGTTTTCACCGTCGCTTTCCATGTCAGCATCTTTTGGTTCCTCGTGGAGTATCAATTGTTTTAACTTTTACTGTTGACTAACTAGTACACATCTATGTACTGACCCCCAGTCATCCATTTGCCTAATTTAATAAATGTTACCATCAGGACATGTTGATCTAAAACCATTATTGACAACTATTTAACTCATGACTGTTACCGTGCTTTCATTATAGTATTCCCTTTTCCGTAATCAGTACTTCTAATTATTTTCCTGCTCTTTTCAGCTCTACCAGTGTCATCGCTGTTCCCCTTCTTGTATTTCATGGTATGCTTGTGTGTTATCTTGGTTATTATGGATATTTTTTATCTGAAAATTTTCATTTCCAAGTCATCTAGGATATTTCTGTTATATAACCAATAATCAACAACCTGCAACAACAATTTCAGTTTATCAAAACTCAGTCTGTTTGAGTTCCTTTTCTTATATAAGGGAACATATGCGAGCACATTTGAAGAACCTTGTGCTAACAAAATTTATATGTTACTCCTCAGATAAGAGACTTGCATGTCGCAAAAAGAACAGAAGATATTGGTTTCTATGCCGGTTTTGTGGGTTAGTTAGTTATAAATTATCAACTCAAATTTCAGACAGTTAAGTATGATATTTTGAACATTCTCTCAATGTTTTCAGGGGCATCATATATGTTTGGTAGATTCTTGACTTCAACTATTTGGGGCATAGCAGCAGATCGTATTGGGAGAAAACCAGTTGTCATCGTTGGCACTTTCTCAGTGTTAGTAAATATTTTTGCGCCACAAGTATTGGTTGGTTAAAAATATGGTTGCACCTAACCTGTTTTCAGTGCCTTTTCTTTATTGAGTTAGTCTCTAATATGTAATTCTCGTTGATATCCCAGGGTCGTATTTAATACTTTGTTTGGGCTCAGTACCAGCTATTGGATGGCAATAGCTACGAGATTTCTCCTTGGTGCTTTAAATGGTTTGCTTGGACCGATTAAGGTATGGTGAAATTGAAACCTGTTTTATGCTAGAAGCAGTACAATTGATGGCTTTATACCACAATTTTGCAGGCATATGCCATTGAAATTTGCCGACCTGAACATGAAGCTCTGGGGTTATCACTTGTAAACTACTGGTGACATTTTTACTTTTCTTGTTCTGTTATCTGTTCTGATGTTAAATTTCTTACAACTTTAGGTAAGCACGGCTTGGGGAATAGGTCTGATCATCGGCCCTGCTCTTGGAGGCTACCTGGCACTGGTACCGTAGAGAATGTAACATTTTTTAACTATAATTAGCTGGGAAAGTTTCAATAAAGTTCTATATTGTGCTAGCCTGCAGAAAAATTTCCAGATGTCTTTTCGCCTGATTCATTTTTTGGAAGGTATCTTTTACTCTTAATAAATAGATTAATTATCATCAATACAACATCTGCTGAAGGCTTCATTTGATGTATGTATTGCAGGTTCCCATACTCCTTACCATGCTTGTGCACATCAGTATTTGCTGTTGCTGTTCTTGTAAGCTGCATATGGATGCCAGTATGTGAGTTTGCACTTGTATTAACTTCTTCAGTATGCATTCAATATAATTGTTTGTGTCCGTGATCATTCTTGCGCAGACCCTTAGTATGATTTCCATAAGCAACACCGAACAAATTATGGACTACTCGAAGTTACTTTATCATGTTAGGTTCTGGTAACGAGAAATTTCAGTTGTCTTGATGAACAAAAGTCTCTTTTTGTTAAATTTAAAGTCACATCGTTGGCAAAATTGTTGGGTCAATATGCTAACCAAATTCTTTAAACATACACATACCATTCACGATGTCACTATTTTAAATAGATATGAGGTATTACTCAATCCAAGATTCCTATACTTTACATAATTAGAATTCGGTGCCAATTTGACTATTTCAGCATTTGAACCTATACCAAGCAAAACTGTGCTGTTTTCCATCTGGGATACCATTTTATTTTCTTTTGTCTTAAGACACTCCATCTGGAGTACATTATTACTAATGTGTCTGGTAGTGAAGAAAAAAGTCAATGGTTTAAATTGCCTCATTACCCTCGGTCATATTACCCCTCAAATTGTTCTTTGTCAGTTCTTAGTAATCTTTCTCACATGTATTTTAGGAGACATTACACAAGCATAAAGTCCATAAAAGTGGAATTGGAAGGGTTGAATCTTTGGAGGACCATACAATAATTGACCAAGAAGAGAAGGTTGAACAAAGTGCTAGTTTGGATGATAAGAAGAGCTTATTCAAAAATTGGCCATTAATGTCATCCTTAATCATCTATTGTATCTTCTCCTTTCACGATATGGCCTATACAGAGGTACTGGTTTTTTATATATATTTTTAACTATAGAAAACTCGATGGATTTGTTCCTTGTTCACATTTTTTTTATGGTAAAAATGTATCAATGGGCAGAATTGATTCAGTTTTTATTCGATTGAGACAAGAACCAAACTAGTGTCTCAGATTGAATTTATCAGAGTATTCCACATTCAATGGGACACTAGTGTTGTGAGTATTATAGCTCCTGTTGTTTTAATGTTAAGTACGTTTGGAGTTTTGAAAGTATCTATTACTAAAATAAAAATATTGTACTGAATACTGGAACCACTAAATGTCTCATAGCTTTCTCGAATAAAGTGAAAGTTTTGTTTTCCAAAAAATGGAAATTATTGACGATGCATACAAAATAAGGATTGTATGGTTTAGCAACAAAACAGGCCTCATCTCTTAATTCTGTATTAACTTTACACACAACTGAATTTTTGAATCATTTTCTGTAGGTCCAAATTTTCTCTCCAAAATATTTTTGATAGTTTTCTTTTTATTATTTATTATGTGTTCAACTCATTTTTAATAAAATGATATTATAATTCGTTATCACGATGTTATCGCCTATAGTACGGACTTAAACAAAACAGGAAAAACACCACGAGTACAGAATGCTTTCACAGAAACATCAGGAAGTACAGGTAAAAAAAAACATCAAGAAGTTCGACTTATGGTGCAATATGATAAATCTATTACTGCATTAAAAAACCTATATATATATATATAAAGGAAAAAATTGTATGAGACACATTGAGAAACCGTGATTTTGTCCACCACACACCAACAAAGTCGAATTTGTGTGCAACACACTATGATTTTGGAGACTCTTGTCTATAACACACTAATAATTATTTTCAACTTTTTTATCTCAATTCATGAGATACATTAGAATTTGAAAGTTGGCACTAATTCTAATCTATCTTATGACAAGTTAAAAATAATTGTTAAATGGTCATAGTGTGTCACAGATAAGAGGTTTTGAAATCGTAGTGTGTTGCAAAAACTTTGTTGGGGTGCTACGGATGAATCCACCATTTCTCGATGTGTCAAGCAAATTTGCCAAAAAAAAAGATACTGTGTTTATAGTGTACTAATGCTTTTTAAAATCAACTGCAGTTGTTCTCTCTATGGGCTGAAAGTGACAAGAAGTATGGTGGGCTTGGTTTATCTTCTGAGAATGTAGGTCAAGTCCTTGCAGTTACAGGTAACATTTCTTTTGGTATTATCCCCAGTGTTACTTGCCGTGTATGTGCCGACTGTCCTGTCCAAACTTTAGCTTCTATATCCCAAGAAGTACAATAGCAGCTATATAATCTTAGACAAATGTAGCAGGTCATCACACGTATAGTGGGAAAAGTAACAATATCCTCCTGGACAAATCTGCAAGAACTTCCTCTAACCCAGCTCTCATTTTGCTCTAAAACGATATATACAGTAACCTTTTATTTGCCATGTCAAAATCAATTTTTTTTTTATCAAAGTTGACATATAACATTATATTTCTCCTTCTATTTCAGGTGCCAGTCTTCTTGTATTTCAACTTTGTATATATCCTCGCATTAACAAAGTTCTAGGACCTGTCAAGTCTACACGGATTGCAGCTGTAAGTAAAACCTCCAACTAATTAATTAACTGATGTGCTTCTTCTCGCTATATGTATTGATTGGTGCCTAATTTTGCAGATTTTGTGCATACCCATTCTTTTTGCCTATCCCTATATGACATATCTATCACCACCTGGACTATCAATCATTCTGAATATTGCATCAGTGTTAAAAGTAAATCTAAGTGTGAGTTTCTCCATCACCTTAACTTTCAGAATTAATTCTGTAGCTGGATGACATTCTTATATCCTCGAGCAGATGTAGCTCATTATGGATATAATAGGGATCCAAAGTATTCGAGCACCACTTGTGTCCACCTTGTGTTATTTATTTTCATCCATGATATGCTGTTTCAGGCTACCATCATCACGAGCATTTTCATCCTTCAAAATAACGTAGTGGTATGTCCCATAATTTTAGATCAATCTCAACAGCATGTCATGAAATCTACTATGCTAGTATGCAACTGTTTGATGACCTTCCAAATATAAAACTACTGACAGCCTCAGGACCAAAGAGGAGCTGCCAATGGACTATCAATGACAGCAATGTCCTTATTTAAGGCAGTGGCTCCTGCTGTTGCTGGCGTTATGTAAGTACACTTTGTTCCTCACATCTACAGAGAAATATTTCACGATCGATAACTGTATTTCAGAATGTGGTCGAAGCTTTAAAGATACAAACATAGAGAGCCAATTAATATAGAGCACTTCCTTACTTCTAGATCTGACTGCAAAAGCTCCCCTGTTCCTTGTAAAACGATCCTATCATTTAAGTTCTAAAACTGGCGTTATTATCTAATACGACAATACAATGGTAGTATTAACTCCCATAGTTTCATGAAATTTAGTTGTCTCAGAGCTTCATAAATGAGCTGGTAAATCACCCTCTAAACATTAGAGTGCCTGTTAAAGCAGTTTTATAATCATTATATGGCATGTTTTACATCTTCCTTACTCATACCTATAAATACAGATTTTCATGGGCACAGAAACGCCAGCAGGCTTTCTTCTTTCCAGGTAGTAAACTCTTAAACATGCTCCATTCAGATGCTATTTTTTTCTTGTATATATCATTAATTGCATGTATTATTTAATTATGACAATGACCACTAGAACATTAGAAATTGTGGAGCTGTATTAAGTAAATTCTGATTTTTTAAAAAAAAATTGTTTCCATGTACGACATATGACTGTACCAATTGCAAAATTATTTTTGGACTTGGGCATGTGTCTAGAACTTCGTGCAGAACGGAGAGATTATTAGAATGTAGAAAGATGGTTTTAATTCTTTTATTTAGCATGATTCGAAGTACATTCAGTAGTGGTGATAGTACATACATAGATGTACCACTTGTTGTTCCTCTCTTTCTCTTCTTTCTTAATTTTCCTATGTATAAGGTATTTCCAGAAACACAGTCACCTGAATTAATTCCTGTTGGATTTCCTTTTCTTTTAAAGCTTATTTACTAAAGATTTTTTTTATTCGGTAATCACCATTGGGATGTAAGGGGATCTGGGGCTCGCATTTTGTTTACATTGACAGTTTTGTGAATGTTGCCTCTGGCCTGCTCTTACATCAAAATAGTAATCGATGGCTTTAAATTGGGGTGTTTGGTAGAGATTATTCATAAATGGCGAATACCACTTCTAAGCTAGCCTAAACTATTGAAAGTTTCAGCTGTTTTACAGGTCATACAAGATTTTGATTTAATGCAATGTTCCTCTTTTGATTCCACATACAGGTGATCAGATGGTGTTCTTTCTTCTGAATGTCGTCGAGTTTCTTGGGCTTGTTCTCTCATTTGAACCTTTAATGGCCGTATCGGAGCAACATGATACAAGCTAGGATTTATATATCAGATGACCAGTTACGAGTTATACACTTGTAAAAGGAGAAGTGCACAAGCTACCCGTCCTAAGGATTGCTGAACAGTTAACTCCTTTATTGGCATCGCTGTATAGATTTTGGTAGCATTTTAGCCAAGAAAATATGGTTGTGTAGACCTGGTGCCATCAGTTACATGCTTTTGCTTTGGAAAAAATGTACCGTTGATATAACAAGTAAAAATACAATTAAGCAGCAGCAGCAGCCCAGGGTTACACGAAAAATGAAATTCACACAATGATATACACATGCATAAATTTTAGAGTTAATTTTACAAAACCAATTATTTGGTCCCATGTTGCCAGGAACCACAACTTTTGCAATTAATTTCACAAAACCACAACTTTTAATTTTTGTCTCACATGTCAACCACACAAAAATGCATAGCGCTAATAGAGGATGACAAGTGGGCCTAAGACCAAAACTTGTGGTTTTGTGCAACAAGAGACGCAAATAGTTGTTTTGTAAACCTGGTTTCAAAAGTTATGGTTCCTTGCAACAAAGAATCAAATAGTTGTGGTTTTGTGAAATTAACTCTAAATTTTATACAGATACTTAAGAACATGCAACTCAAATGTTCCGAGAACATTAATTACTCTTAACTCTCTAAGGAAAGTATAATGAGCAGTTGAAGCGTGAGGTAAAGGAAATTGGAAAACTACATTCCGGTACGATACCTGTTTGCCAGTTGTTCCTCATTGGCCCTTACCCGTGCACATGTATAGGTAGCATATCGCTGACAGTGTCAGATCAACATTAGGGCACATGGGACTACTTTCAGGCATTCTGCCTTGTAAAACTCCTTAGCTTGCAAATCTTAACAATGCAATGAGGAAAATATGAAAATTGCCAACTTGTCGTTTTCTTGGAGTCGTGTTCTGATTATGACAAGTTTTCTGCTTATGAATAAGTAGAATGGTAAGAAAACATGGACCTTTTCGGATTTGGTTGCACATACCATAAAATATATTAAGCGGTTCTGTGACAAGAATATGTTTACAGCTATGTATTTACATGCATGCAAGATCACAACGGCCCTTTCTTCATATCGAGCCAAAGAAGCAGCCTTCGAGGCCGACCCAAAAACCTAGCCTTCCATGCAGGCTCTTCACTTTCATAAACAAATCCACATTTTTGGTAAAGTTTTTGTCCTGCTACATTGTTTATGGCAACATGGACGTACAGATCCGTTATGCCTGCCAAGTTTTTTCAAGCAATTTTGCCATAAGAATATTGGTATCACTGATCAACGGACAAAGTTATAAGGAAACAGTCACATAGAAAAAAAAAGTAGGTGTTTTCTGACAAACAAGAAGAGGTATGCACTTTCTTCTTAGAGTTCAAAACTGATGGAAATAACATTCAGCGAATGAAAAATGACATGATCTTACCCCATTCGCGAGCTAGTGTTTTAGACTTGTCAACCAATGCGTAGCCTAACCCATTTCTCTGAAGCTCCTTGGCAACACAGACATTGCTGAGGTATGCTCTTGTGTGGTAATCTTCATTTACCTATGAACATTGATCAATCAAAAAAAGGTATTTAAACTCCTTGATTAAGCTATAAATATATGCAGTATATTTATGCTTAATTAGCTGGAAAAGATTTTGACAGTCCACACAGGTATTCAGGTGAGTACAAAGACTTTACTGGACAGTAAAAGGAGTCTAGTGAGGTTCCACTTTATCATCCGACAGCACCAAAAATATATTAAAAGCAATTTCAACAATGTCAGTTACAATAAAGCAAAGAACAACTTTTATCCACCAGCATTCTACAAGCAAAAACAGCAGTAAAACCTTACCCCAGGCCTTTGTCCAGTCAATTCATCTGGCAGCCAAAGACACTGGTTAAGGTCTAAACTGCCAACTACTACTCTCTCTGCTCCATCTTCCATAAACTGCACACACAAACAAATAATATGACATCAATTGAAGGTAAAATGTTGTAACATAGCATTTGTACACTAGCCCTGTAGGACTAAGAATACTGTCAGCAACTGCAAAGAACTCAGAACGTGAGCAAGGAGCCAAGGACAGGAAATGAGCCAAACAACTCCATTGCAAACAGTAATTTAATCCAAATGAACAAATAACAATCCGCACCAACTTAGCATCAAGGTCATACGAAAAAATTACATAAAAAAATTATTGATTATAAAATGTCATACTTTTGCATATTTCTTTCTTATTAATCCTCAATGTAAGTAGAACATGCAAAAAATCATATAAGTAATTTAAAAAAGGGTTAATTAGATATTTGCCATTGCAAATATTCCTAGTCAGGGATCCGCCATCGCAAAAACAATAATGGGAAATGTGCCATCCAGGTCGCAATTCTTGCACATATTTGCCATTGTTGACTTTTCAATGAGAAATGAAAGCTTGAAATCCAGCCATATTTTTTTTTAAAAAAAAAAAACTCCCTAGCATGCAGTTGAGCCTAAGGGCCAGCATATGGATCATTTCTATCCACATGCTGGTGATAGTGTAGCCGCATCGGCCACCGTCGTTTGGCTCTGTGCACTCTGGTCACGAGGGAGGAAAAAAATTGAAAATATGGCTGGAGGAGGAAGACAGGGGCATTTTGGTCATTTCACGCTTCCATTTCCCATTGACAAGTCAACAAATGGCAAATATGTGCAAGAATTGCGACCTCGATGGCACATTTCTCATTATCGTTTTTGCGATGGCAGATCCCTGGTTGGGAACAATTGCAATGGCAAATATCTAATTATTCCTTTAAAAAAATTGTCTTCACTCTGCACGGACTAACTGGGTCTGTTCTAAAAGGAATGGTCCTTAATGGAATGAACATTTGAGGGATACAATCCGTACCTTGCATTTCGAACAAAGATCCTCTGTAGACATAATTGATGGGGACAGTGGTACCGTCCCATTTATACAGGAAACTCTTTGGAAATTGATCATCTTCCCAGAGATTCTGTCCTGTAATGCTTGATACTCCCTGTCTGCAAGAGCTGTTCTGTGATCCTACCAGAACTTGACAACAACATGAAATTTAAGTTATTAATGAATCAATGAAACGTGTAGTGGTGCAATCAGACAAACGAAGAAAGAGAAAATTACAACGTATGTGATGAGGGGACTAATAAAACTAAAAAGGTTTAAGAGATGTGTTCTGGTTCTTGGAAGATATCTTCAGTACATTTTTCATGTATTACTAGTTCAGATCCAACGAAAAAGATAAAAAAGGTTCTTAAGTCGCAAGCACATGCCATAAACTGGTGGGTCAGGTACCAATTAAGACATTAAATGGAACGGTAGCAATGTATTTCCATTCTATAATCAAAACTGGAAAGACGTAATTTGGTACCATTTTTATGGAAAGCTAAGAGGGCAATAATTCCAAGCCCACCACTCATCGTACTGTTATTGCAAGGTTCATGAGCCACCGGCCGGCATGTTCACAGGATGACTGATCAAGTTCGCCACCTAAACGAGTGCATCAGGCTGATTGTACTGCCTACCATTCACGCTTGCACGCATGCACTTCCCAATATACCCCATTATTTATTGGGGCATTTGCAAAACTGGACCTCTTTTCGATGTCAATTCTGACTTTGTACCTCTTTTTTAGACTTTGCAAAATCGGACCTCTTTTTCGAATCTGAAGTAATAAGTTGCCCCTATTCCGTTAGAAGGCCTTAACGGTGTTAAATAGGCTGGGAAAAGACGATACTACCCTTTGCAAAATTGGACCTATTTTTTATTTTAACTTGCAAAATTAATCCATATTTTGACATAAGGCTATCATATAACATATGGAAATAAATTTCGGATATACTTTAAGCAGAATTTGATGAAAATTCAAAAAAAAGTTGAGCAAAGATGATAATTCAAAATTGTAAAATGTAGAAGAACTTTGATTCACATGTGAGAACTCGTCTAAGCAAAGTAACCTCAAGTTTTTCTAGGCATTGACTACTTCTGGTGCGCCTCCCTAGCTGAAGAAACAGATGGAATGGAAGGGGACGAGACAACATGTGTACGACTAGTAGGACATCTCCATGGAATCTCTGCGACATGAGATCCATTGCGCCGCAATTGATGCGTGCGTTGTGCTCTACAGCCGCACATGAAAGCCTCGGGCTGTCCTGGCCGAGCCACCGCTCTTCCCAGGCTACCGTCCAACCTGGCGCAGCACCCGCTCGCCCTTGCCGCCCATGCCTCTGCTGCTCCCGCTCACTCGCGTCCCTGGTTCGCGTCGCCTGCCCGAGCCTGACCCTGCCACGCGACGCCTGCCCAGCTCGCGCCACAAATTACCAGCCCGAGTCGCGCCTCACCAGGTTGCGGTGCCTCCCTAGCGCGATCTCGCCCGCCCTAGCTTCAACCAGCGCCGTCGCAACCAGCACAGTCGCAAGAGATTGTCGGGGTTTGTTTCCTGAGAACGACGACTCTCGTGGCTGTTCAGATGAGAACTTTGGAGGGAGGGCAGGATGGTCATTTCGCATTTTCTTAATGTTTTCTTGTTTGTTTTAAAGCCTAAAAAAACCTGTCAGTTAACAGAGTACAAAAACAGGGGTAGACGGAGGTTTCAGATTCAAAAAAGAGGTCCATTTTTGCAAAGTCTAAAAAACAGGCCCGTTTTCAGAATTAGCCTTCGAAAGGAGTCCGGTTTTGCAAATCTCCCTTATTTGTTTGACCATCTTTGCCCCATATCCTACGGATCACATGCTAGTACCACACTTGATTTGTATTTGTTTCAACAACTTCCGTGGGCCGTGGCGGAAATGAAGCATGTCAAGAGAAGCTCCAATTTAATGTTATTACTGCAGTCATCGTGAGATGGGCTCTCAGTGTGATCCTCACGAGGATGAGCAGATAGGAAGGGAGAAAGGAATGTTGAAACACTCATGCATACTTAGCCAAATAGTCGCATAAGTGAAGTTATATGGTGCCATGAATGAACTGAACCATGGAAGGGTAAAGATGAGATAAATCATGGAATGTTTACCGTCAGTCATGATAAGTGAAGTTCATGCATGGCTGGGCATGTGTTGTTTCCTTTTGTCAAGCGAGGTTATAGAAAATCAGTTTACTCTAACTTTGTTTACAAATATTGTCCTGAAATGCGTCTGTGAAGATCAACAGTCCATGAATTTTACATAGCAGGTACCTATAGTACCGTCCAAGCCCTGCAACAGTTTGCACAGTGTGGTGTTGATTTTCAATTTCAACAAGGTATGTTGTTCTTGCCAATACCAGAAATGGACATGACCAGACAGAACAAGAATTTTACCCAAAATGAAGCTATTACAAAGACATGTGCTCTGCTTCTTCAACTGGTTTCCCAGACAATGATGTTATTAAAGTTGAACAATACATTTGTTTCTTCATGAAAGATAGACAATTAAACTTTAAGAGAATAGCACACTAGCGAGCCTGAGACCTCTCCAACCATAGACCAAGTCATTATTAACACAAGAATACATTCTTCCCCAGACTCTTCCCATCAAAGCGTATTTGTGCCCACCAATATGATACATTCGATTCACCCAAACAATCAGAGTTGGCGGCATGTAGAGAAAACAACTAAATGTACGGATCCTTCCCGACCAACAAATCCTAAATCTTGGAAGCTCCAACCACTTCAAAACCAGGAACAGCGAATGGAAAGGAAGGGATCAATCACCTCGGCTCCGCAGGTCTCGACGGCGTACTCGTAGAAGGTGCGTATGCGGAGGTTCACGGCGGCGCGGAGCTCGCCGAGAGTGACGAACTCCCGCACGGCCACCGCCGCCGCTCCCTCACGCTCCAGCAGCGCGGCGCCACCGGTGGCCGAGGAGGCGACGGCGGAGGCGCGGCACCGGAGCCGCGGGACGGCGACGCGG
>LAPY01000638.1:55577-68330 GCA_000970635.1 Eragrostis tef
GGCCTGCGCTTCGGGCCGGTTCAGGAACCACTCCAGCGCGGCGAAGTCCGGCTGCCCCTGCCCCCGCTGCGTCGTCTCCACGTCGAAGAGCGCGGCGAGGCCCGTCATGTCCTGCATCCGCGCCAGCAGCCGCGCCCGCGCGTCCGACGCCTCGCGCCACCGCTCCGCGCGCGCCAGAGCCACGGCCTCCGCCTGCATCGCCTCCAGCTCCCGCCGCTGCTTCGCGCCGACCAGGCCCCGGAAGTAGGCCGCGTCCGCGTTCGTGGCCACCTGCGAGACCGGGTGGACCAGCGCGTTGCCGATGGCCGCGCCGCGGCGGTTGATCCTCCGGCGCGCCGGCATCGCGGGGTTCGCCTCCAGGATGCGCGCCCCCGTCGCCGGGACGAACTTGCCGGCGTAGCTCTCGCCGGCGAGGAACAAGGGGCGCTTACGGAGGCGCTGGTCGAGCTCGAAGAACGACTGGAGCGCGGCGATGACGTGCGCGGCGATGACGGACTGGTTGGTGGGGATGTCGTTGTCGGACGCCGGTGCCGAGCGGGCTGTCGATGAAGAGCAGGCCGAAGCGGCGGTTCCATGGGAAAGGGTTGGGCGACAGGGACGCCGAACCGTCGTCGGTGGAGCGGCGGACGACGGAGTAAGGCCCGATCTGGAGGAAGGCGCTGAGGAGCGCGGAGTAGCCCGGGCCGCCCTCCAGCCACAGGACGAGCGGCGTGGCGGGCGGCGGGCGTGACCGGGTGGGTAGCCTCGTAGAAGGCGAAGAAGAGGGAGGCGTTGGTCGGTGAGATGGGGAGGTAGCCAGACCTCGTCGGCAAGGCTTCTTTAGGGAACACCTCTGCTCTTCCGGCCGGGAGTGACACGGCGGCGGCGGTGAGGACGAAGACGAGGAGGAGGAACACAGGAGGAGGCGCCATGGCGCACTGGGTCCAGTGACGCTCAACGGTGAACCTCGGCCAGCTCTTATTATCACTCAGATTGGACAGTGAGGAACTTCGACTTGGCGACGAACTGCACACGCCTTAATTCGGTGACAAAGACGTTCCAGGCTCACCAGCATACTAGAGAAGGAAAGACGTTCGAAATTCCATCTATCGCCTTGTCATCATCAACTCCCAAGTTCTCATAGGTCTCAAATCACCCGTACAGTATCGCCAAATGGATGCAAAATAAGCTCAGCTTATGAACAGCGAAACAATCAGCGTCAACACAGGATCTCATAGCGTAGTTTCCACTTTGAAGACCGTCATATATTCATTCATATATTGAACAAACGACCAAGGCACAAAGACCGTTGTTCGTATACGGAGCCCACTGCAAAGTAAATTTCCATTGAATATAATCAATTAATCAATAGTTTAGTTGTCCAAGAAATAGCACCATGTCATCCAGAATACATGGTGAAAAGTTACAGACATATGGAAGAGATGCCAGGACTCTATGTGAGACCACCTCTTCTAGCCTGTTTATATTCGTATGACCACCGGCGCCACTTCGTCCAGGCTAATCCAGGAGAAGCAGCAGCCATCCATCTAAACCGTGTCGTCATTTCACCAGCTAATACATCCTTGACATGCCAGAGGGCACAACCCCAACATTCCTGTGAGTGTGCGTACCAGTGCCAGTGCCTACTGATGCCGTGGCAGCAGCAACAATGCCGTTAAGGGATCTTGTGTAGATGTCAGTAGCCGATCCTAGTCTATCTAATGGGTTATTCTTCGGACCAGCTGGAACATGGAACTGGGGCGCTCTCATGTTCGCAGCAACATTAGGTGTGGCCTTACTGTTTGCACAAGCATAGGCCTGCGAATGCAGTGTATAACCACCCGTGGCCTGTGAAGGGTTGGCACTGTCTGATCTTGCAGCTGTTTGACGATGACCATATGCTTGTGGGATTTGTTGTTGATGGTGAGGATACCCTGAACTCATCACTGAACCATCAACTCTTCCTGAACCCACTGGAAATTAGGAAATGCTTTTAGTAATGGGCCAAAATGAGCAAAGGAATAGATCTTGTGCAAACTAACAGAAATGCACCTGCTTGCAGCCCTAATGGAACTTGAGAAGCCCTGGGAATATTACCAGGAAAACATTCTTTCTCCCAAGTACTTTTATTTGAATCATCGGAGACAGGTCTACCCCTCACTGAGGCAGCAAGAGGTTGTTCCTTGGCAGGAATTGGATTCGCGTGCACAACAGTAGACCTGCAGAACGAACTTGCTGATTAGAAATAGACAGCTTTTCCTGAATCAAAATCTAGTGATGAGAGGATATAATATCCTACTAGTGGAGCAACTGTCTGCTAAACAGTGAGAATGAAACTAATTTCAGAATAGAACCCTGACTTGATTGACCATAATAAATCATCAAATAGCAAATTGACTTAAATGGGCCAAAATAAGCAAAGGAATAGATCTTGCGCAAACCAACAGAAATGCACCTGCTTGCAGCCCTAATGGAACTTGAGAAGCCCTGGGAATATTACCAGGAAAACATTCTTTCTCCCAAGTACTTTTATTTGAATCATCGGAGACAGGTCTACCCCTCACTGAGGCAGCAAGAGGTTGTTCCTTGGCAGGAATTGGATTCGCGTGCACAACAGTAGACCTGCAGAACGAACTTGCTGATTAGAAATAGACAGCTTTTCCTGAATCAAAATCTAGTGATGAGAGGATATAATATCCTACTAGTGGAGCAACTGTCTGCTAAACAGTGAGAATGAAACTAATTTCAGAATAGAACCCTGACTTGATTGACCATAATAAATCATCAAATAGCAAATTGACTTGAGAATTCCAGAATATCTACATATCAGTCATGTTTAGCACCCCAGTTTTTTTACCCTGAAACGTCAACAGTTCAGCACAATCATAAATTCCGGGGAAAACAGATACTACCGTTGGCTTTAGGCACTGGAATTAAGGGGAGAGGGAGGGAGGAGGGAGCGGGTATGACAAGTAATGTGAAAAGTTTTGAACTCTAGAATGACAAGTAATATGAAACGGATGGAGTATCTGGTATTATCCTGTGTTCAACGCTATGTACGACAGGAGTAGTTCCTACAGCTAAGGATCATGGCTAACTGATCCTAGAGGCATGTGGGATCATGCTGGACTCGGTCATGCCCACTATGTTGCTGATAGTTAATATGGAGAAAAAATGAGATGCATTTGATAATGCGCATTGAAGCAGTTCATAGCTATGAAGCTAATATGTTAGTTTAAAAATAAACTCAAGATTATGCTGCCATGTTACCTGGGAAGGGATGCGTGTTTTCTCTCCATTGGATCTAATGGGCCGCTACCGCCATTTTCTTCAAGGTGAGAAAACTGCTTTTTAAATTGATCAACGGCACTGCATAAACACAGCCAGAAAGTTTATCAGTCAAAAGAGTTGTGATGAAGGAAAACATGGATAAATACATGCGTGCGCAAAGCACCATACATGTGCAAACACAGAAAAGCTAAAACCTTGGGTAGAGAAAGGTTGTTCTCTCCGTGCCATTCATGTAGCTATTCAGCAATTGTGGATGATATTCTAATATCTCGCGGAATATCATCTCCCTAATCTCTTCTTTTGACATTCTTCTGTGCTCGAAGTCGAATTCCACCTTTCTAATTGGTTGACAGGATGGTTCTCTTTCAGCCCTGGAAAGGCCTTTGAAGTATGGATCACGCAATGCCTGATACAATATATGTATCAAAATAAATGTCAAAAATAATTAAGCAAAGAAGATTGCAACACTAAATGCCTACTTTATAGAGGAAAATGAACTGAGCAACCAGAATAATCAAAGAAAACAAGCACCTCTTCTGCCGTTGGCCGATCCTTTGGATCAAAAGCTAATAGTTTCTCCAAGAGCTTTAGAGCCAAAGGATCCGCATTAGGAAACTTCTGAGAGAATGGAACTGGATCTTTCTTTCTCATGCTGCTCAAGTACCTTCTTGCTTTCTCATTCCGAACCTGACAAGGATAAAAAGAGCAACAAATTCAACAAATGAACCCATCTGATATATGGACAACAAAAAAGATTCCCAACGTCATAGCATCATACCCGAGAAATTGTATCAACTGATGGCGTGCCTAGAAGATCAGTCATCAAGTCTAACTGATGGACAACATTTTTACCAGGAAATAAAGGCTTCCCGGTCAATACCTCAGCAAAGATGCACCCGATGCTCCAAATGTCAATAGCTGGTGTATACTGCATTTTTGGCGCAACAATAAAGCATATTAAGATTATTATAAGCACAACAGAAATCACAATAATGATTTATGTAACAGTATGGAACAATAAAGCATATTAAGATTACTATAAGCACAACAGAAATCACAGCAATGATTTACGTAACAGTAAAATGCTTCCATTATTATGAATAGTAAGAAGATTCATTTGATTACTGTAAAAGCTGCTGTCCAGAAGAAACACGCGAAATGTAAAGTATAATACTGGTGTCAATTATATGCTGATATAGTCATAAATTGCTCGTTACAACCTAATCTGAATCATAATTCTTTCAGAATAAGAAATAATGATATAAACTATTATAAATCTTACCTTCGAGAAGAAGGATCCACAGAGCTCTGGAGCTCTGTACCATCTTGTTGCAACATAATCCTGCAGGTCATATGTATGGTATCAATGATAATTCAATCAGTGAAAAAGTTTGAGCTTCTTTTTTCTCACATACCGTCCAGAAAACTGTTGTTGGGGTGTCATTGAATGCAACTCGTGCTAGTCCAAAGTCACATATTTTCAATTTGCAGTTTGAATTCGCTAAAATATTCTTGGGCTTCAGATCACGGTGATAAACACTAGCTGCAATTTTAAGTTCCCTATCAGCACAACTCATTTTACACAAATGTTCAGCACAAATGTAAAAGTGCAGTCTCCAACATGGTCACTATGGGTTGCAATGTACAAGAGATGAAAGGCCATAAAACCAATCTTATATAGCTAGAATAGAGAGAACGGCCTCCCTAGTTTGAGTATTCAAGGAATGGGTTTGTACCAGTATGAATGTACTTGAGGGCCCGGAGCAATTGATAGAGAAAGAATTGGTAATGCTCTTTCGTCAAGTCATCATTGGCCTTTATAACTTGATGGAGGTCGGACTCCATAAGCTCAAAAACAACATAAATATCCTTGAAGTCCTTTCTTGAAGGAGGTAACATAATGTGCTTGATCTCAACAATATCAGGATGCCTTAGTAGCCTCAGAAGTTTAATCTCACGGAGGATCCTTGCGGCATCAGAGACGTGCTCAAAGATATTGTGTATCTTCTTGATCGCCACTCTCTGTCGAGTGTGCAAATCAATGGCAGAGCACACAACCCCATAGCTTCCCTTGCCAATGACTTCTTGGATCTTGTACCGGTTCGCATCGCCATACTCTGTGAAAAACTCGGCCTCTGCAGAACTCTGCAAAACAAGTAGAGCACACTGAATCAACGAACAGTTTGAACATATCTTCATTTGAGAGAACTCCAATGGTGAATTTGTCGCGCAATAAATGGTGGGATGACAAAAGGACTGCACGTCGGTTCAGAATGGTCCCAATGCAACACGAACCCGTCATTAAACAATTACCGTACTCACACAAACATAAGATGATGAGCCCACATGTCCGGAAAGCATTTCACGAGAGAATGGAACAACTTTGCGCACCGACGGTTTTGTTTAATTTGGGACAGATGGCATCTCGAAACGGGACGAAAATGGTCAACTTTTGCGTGTGGAATATGAGCTGTTTGTAACTCAGAGTTCACTTCACGCGGCATTTGACCTTTCTTACGACAGCAATAATCAGATCGAATTTATACTGTACGAAAGATATGAACATGAAACGGTCTCGTCAAATAATAACTCTCAAGACAAAACGAAAATATTCAAAAACATTGTGTCACGAACAGCAATGGAGGGCCGGGTTAATTCAAAGTTCCATACAGAAATGAAGATCAACAAGCAACGCCATCCGGCGCATCGTAACAGAATCAAAACCTCGCGAACTTTGGAAACACGCGACATCGAGACGGTTCAGAGATCGGTGGAACCCAAACTCACCTTCTTCCGCTGCTCCTGCTGCATCCTCCCGCGGTCACCGGATCTCCCCAAAACCGTCGCCAAACACCACCCCCTCCTCCTTCAGGTACCCTCAGACCAACCTCGCAACCACCGAAACCTACGCGCACGCGCACCGCATTCGCAGCTCCCCGCACCGCCGCGCGAGCCGGAACGAATCAGGGACGTCGGGGGACCGCACCGCCGTCAGGGTAGCTGGGGAACGACGAGAACGTGCCGGCGCGCGCGGCGAGGGTTCCCTAGGGCCGCGGCCTCCGCCCCCTCCTCCTCCCGATCTCGCGGTGCAGCGCCCGAGAAGAGAAGCGAAGCGAAGGGGGGAAGGGAAAGGAAGGAAGAGGAGGAGATTTCTTTCTTGCGTTCGTGGCTTGTTGCCGTTATATGGTGGAGGCCAGTGGGTGGGCTACTTTACTTGGAGCCTGCCTACCGTCCGATCTGCATCTTTGTGTGATCCACCGCTCATCCATCTACCCACCTGAGTTCACCCAGCATTCTTCGGTTTACAAAGCTATCCGTTCCTCATTTTAAATGTAACAGTCAGTTGAATTGAATTTGTAACCTGTAACTGTAGGATCAGACCGAATCTTCTTACCAGTGGTATTCGCCAAATCACTCGTCACAATGCCGGGCTGCATTGCGCATCACAAATGCAGTGTTTAACTTGTTCTAGAGAAAAAAAAAACAGTATCTAGCTTCAGTCGGTTGCGTCGGCTCATGACATTTGCATTGTGCGATGGGTGTCGGTTGGGGGGTTGGGCCGGTGAGGCTATTCAACACGCGTACCGTGGGTTTAGGTGACGAGCATCTGTAATGGGAAATAGAAATGCCAACTAATTATTAGCTTGCCTTCTAATCGCACTTTGGCCTAGCCGTCTTGCTTGCCATCAGCTTCCAGTCTCTTGTGACGCAAAGGCAAATACCCTTCCCAAACGCCACTCTACAACAAAGAGGGTAAATCAGCCGAACCCTGTTGCCCCGAGCCGAACCTGTCCCTGCGTTGTGCAGAAAACGCAACAGCCTCACATGGGGCATGGCTTACTGCAAACGCTGTACATCACGTGCCGTCGGTCGACAGGTCCATCACGAATTTATACGTGATCGCGTCCTGAGCGATGATGCACATCGCGTTATTGATTTTATAGCATTTACATTTCACCGCGAGTCGTACCAGTACCATCTCTTTTCTTATTACAGATTAATATACAATTGACAAGGAGTCACAAAAGATATACTAGCTCCATCAATCGTCTCCAAAGAGAGGACAACCGTGAATATCAAAGAATCTGTTGGATGTCGCGTCAAAATGGCCTTCACATAGAAAACAATCGCCTGCCTGCCACCGACCACCAAAATAAAGAGAAAGAAACCCAACCACGAGTTCAGTTTAGTGGAGCCTGATTTATACAGCAATACAGCACCACAAGAGGATAATAGGGTAAAGTGACGATGGACACCACAGAACCATGAACCGATTAACATACATATCTCAGGATTCCATATTCTGTTACTTTATGGGCATATTAATGCGTAAGTTGTCTAGAATAACTTCACCTCTGGTCCAAAAGAAACTGCTACTATACTCCAATTATCAAAAGAAAGGAATGTAACTATACAGTATGCCTCTTTTTTTCTTTACCTTTCAATTACATGATCAGCAAAAAATGAAATGCTAACACAAATGCTCCCACGAGGTTGGTGGGTACGCGGCAATGTAGGGCGCATGTGATGTCGCTGCACCAATGATCTCCGTGAACCAACATGATATACCAATAAAAAAGTTGGATCTCAGCAGGAGCTATTCTAAATTCACATGGAGGCATGTACGGCTGTACCAAATCTTTCAGAGAAACCGAGCGAACCTATCTATTCAATCCTTTGGAGATTATATTGCACCACCTTCTCAAGCGTGCTTCTGAACTCGCTCCTTGGAAGGCACTGCAGGTTTTGCAATGCCAAGTCACCTTTCTCCTTTGCAAGCTCCTGCGCCTTTCTTATTCCGCCGCTTCGATGAACGAGCTCCATTGCGGTAGTCAGGGAATCAGGTTCACTGAACTCGGAATCGATTATCTCCCTTAGCTGTGGTTCTTCTTGCAGAGCGAAAATGACTGGAGCCGTCAGGTTTCCCTTTGCTAGATCACTTCCTGCTGGTTTGCCAAGTTGCTCAGCTGATTGGGTGAAATCAAGAATATCATCAACTACCTGGAAGGAAAGCCCAAGATTCCTTCCGTATTCATACATTTGTTCACATATAGGAGTACCGACACCACTAAATATTGCAGCAGATCTTGTGCTTGCTGCGACCAGAGAAGCAGTTTTATAATAGCTCTTGAGCAGATAATCGTCAAGGGTGACGTCGCAGTCAAAAAGAGTAGATGCCTGTTTTATCTCGCCACTGGCAAAATCCTTAATTACCTGTTAGCACACAAAACTTTAACATAGAACAAAGCATGTCTGATCTTGATGAAGAGATCAAAATGTGGTACCTGGCTGATGAGCTTGATAACTTCAATGTTTTCTAAGTTTGCAAGAAACCAAGAAGATTGGGCAAACATAAAATCACCAGCAAGCACAGCCACCCGTGTTCCGTAGAGCTGATGGATCGTTTCTTTTCCTACAAATGATTGGATCTCGTTTAAAATAAAAGGGTCAACGTATCGATCCCCTCACCAAACCATTATATTATATTGAATATAAACTGGGAAAAATGAAACAAACATGAAGCTTCCCACGTCATGACTATGGCAAGTAATATTAGCAAAGAGAAGTATAAAAAATGTATCATGACTTCAGAAGCAACCTACGTGATTACGCCTAAAAACTAGAGGTGCCAAAACACGAATATATGAATATAATGTACTACCATGCCCCAAATATGGAAAAAAAATGTTTCTGAGGCTTTCAATAAAAATAAATTGAATGGCAGGAGGAAAGAATGGTTTCTATTGACAATACAGCTGACTTGTTCACAAAAACATTGGACATACCTCTTCGCATCCCACTATCATCTATGACATCATCATGTATTAAACTTGCAGTATGGATCATCTCTATGATCTCTGCCAAGCGTTGATGTTCTTCAGTTAGTTCCCTGGAATGCAGAGCAAAGACATTTGAGTGCATAATTTCGATGTCAAAAGACTCAAAACATGCTACCAGAAAATTGTAAAGCTGCAACAGCAAAAGAAACTTACGACAAACCAGCTAATTCGGCGGTTGCTCTGGACACAAGAAAAACTAATGCTGGCCTTAATCTCTTTCCACCAGCTCCAAAAATTTGTTCAGCTGCAGAAACTAGAACTGGGTTTTCTGCACCAACAAGCTATTGAAGATATATCAGTTAGTTAATGTGGCAAACAAAAGCTGCCAGAACTAGTAAAAGAATTTTTCAGTAACTGTGTATAACTGTTATATATATCAAATTATTGCAGGCAAACATATTTGACTGTAATGCTCTGAACTTTTATGCGATAAATATGCAAAGAGAAATGATCAATGGATGAAGGATTATAAAGATACTACTATGACTATATATTGCTCACATTTTACAACCCCCCCCCCCACACACACACACACACAAAAAAAAAAATAAAAAAAATAAAATGGGAATGAAGATATGTTACGAAAGCTCAAAGACTTGTCCGATACTTGACTGTCACGCACACAAAAAAAAACAGAAATGATTAATGTGTCCCACGTCGAGGCGATGTCATTGGTCTTCAGATTTGCTTAAGTGTGCTTCATTTCTAGCTAACTACAGAAATATCCTAAGATTGGGAGGCATGCCAAAGTTCAAAAGATGAACTAAAGTTTGCAGAAAGAGACGAAAAAAAGAATTTATGAGGCCACCAAAACACACACACAAATAAGAGGCAGCAAAGCTACAGAATCCATCACCTACTAGTGCTGTGCTAAGCTCCAACTCATCAAAATATGGGCCAGCACATGAAGAAAAACATGGCCCTTATTTTCTGTTCTGAGAATCCGCCTTCACCCTTCAGAGAAAACATGGTGGCCGGAGACAAGGTATGAATCTTTCTTCATTCACTTCATTGAAAAGATATTGTGCATTTACCGAATTTCCTGTCATAGATAGTCTAGTGAAGCTAGCTTACTAATGCCAAGAACTACTACTCACCAAAACCTATCCTTACTAATACACGGCTATATGATATTCTTATTATTCTATTTCTATATTTACTCATATTCTAGTTTCGTAAAGCTATACTTTAGAGAAGGAAAGAGAGATTCTAGGTTCTGCAGGCCACTTTCAAAGAGCAGTTGCAGCGATGCACACTTGCAGATCGCATTGACGATTACTTATTTTGTTTGGAGCTTCAGGGTGTATTTCAAACTAAATGAATGTACCCGAGAAATCTCCTCCACCAGTCAAGTATACATTCTGAATGATGTTTACTGTTTACCTTTTACTGTCCGCAAGATTGAACGTCAGAGACAGAGGCAATGTTGAATCACATAGCCAGTAAACTCTAAACAGCACAGATAATTTTTTTAGAGCACTTATCTACATAAAGCCGAATCAAATATGCCACCTTTTTTATGTGAATGTGTAGAATATGAGTATGCATTACTGGTCCTCCTAGCTATAAGGTCCTCAATCAGTCAATTGTACTAAAAAAAAGGAGAAATAACTTACTCTTTTACTTTGAAAAAAAAAGACCCTAAAAGATGAGCTTTAAGACAACGATGATGAGGCTTTTAGGCTAAGCTTACCGATTTCAGATTGTTGTTGAGCTTCAGTAGGTCATCTGAGACAACCTCCATCAACGAAGAAACAGAAATGCGTTCAGGGAGGCTTGCCGTCCTTGCACTAGGAATCGTCTGCGCCGGCACTTCAATTGCAGCAAGGCCCCCACGAACACATTAGCAATTCAACCTCAGTTTCAACACTACTACTGAAATCAAGCTAAAGCACTCGGATACAGTAAGTCAACCACAGGAAACAGAGACACAAACAAACCTGACTGGGTGGGTGAGGCAACGTAGCAAACACATGGCGTGCGCCGGCGTCTGGGCGCCGCCCGCGCGGCGGTCAAGCCGGCCCAACGGCACCGGCAGGAGGCCAGCTGCCCCAAATCGAACGCCTTGTTTCTCACGGACGCCCTTGGGCAGCTCAGAGACAGCATCTCGCTGAAAGAGACCGATAACTCCAAGAACAGCAGAAAATCAAGCTAGACAACTTGGTGACGTTGGTTCCCCAAGAACCACGAACGCCAAATCTTTTGAACCCCCAAGCTCCTCTCTTTCTCTCTCAGATGATACTTGATTGCGATTGGTTTCGTGGGTGAGATTTTTCTCTTTGGGAGGTGGAGTGGAGCTGTGGAAGCTCCGGATGGAGCGACAGAGGCGGCTTAGGATTTAAAAATGGAGCATGCGGAGGAGAAGGGGGGATTTGTGTATTCACGAGGGCCATAGAATTGTTGAGGAGCTAGTGTCGTGTCGCGTGTGAGCCGGGGACGAACAGAGCACCGTGTGAGCTCAATGGCTCTGCCTTGGACGAGTCCCAGACTCCCAGCTAGCGACGGAGAACAGTTTGGCAATATTTGCCATTCGATCCATGAGAGCCATTCAAATTACATTGAGACAGACCGTGCTTTATATTTGCAGCGCAGCTCACGCCACCAAATTTTCCCTAATGCTAACTGCAAAGTGCGCAAAGAGAGGTAAAGTTAAAAAAAAAACACAGATCACGATACTGTCTTTACGCCCAATGACGTGGTGCTAGTTATGTTTATTTAGATGAAATAAAATGAGCTTACTGAACCTGCTTGATTGTGACAAATACAGGTCCGCATCATATCTTGCTTCCGTCACTCCACTCATAATCACGGGGAGACCATCTAAAAGGTGTAGGGTAGCGTAACGTCTTATTGATGTATTTATTTCTTTTTTGTGAGCACATGTCGTCAGAACTTATATGATTGGCCAAACAACTATATGTACACTCATGCCTGAATATAGCAACACGAAATGTACGTATGAGGTTAAACCACGTCAGGGCTCGGCGCACGCTAACAAAACCCATGGCCAGTAGCGGAACGCATAAGAAAACGTCAAGCTCAGGCGGCGGCTGCACGCCATGCCAATTCGGGGAGTTCCCTGGCTGGTGTCGCAAGGAAGAAGAGGTTCTTCTAGGCGAACGTGTGCTGCTGGGAGAAAGGCCGACGTGGGCAAACGAGGATGATTGGCCCGGCATATGCCGCCGGATCCTAGCCTGACACGTCGTCGTCTCCGTGGGGCCCTTCAGAACTACGGGATTGGCCGGTCTGGAAATGGAGTCGTTGGGTCGTTGTGCACCCACCGTTGTAGCAGTACGCGTCTGTATTGGACTGTTGCCTGCCTCGCCTTGTCAGCAGAGGAAAAGTTTTTGCCGCTAAAAAAATGCAGAGGTTTTCTTCGAGGGGGATGCCATGCTGTCCGCGCCCTGATACGAGAGGCTATTCTTTTTGATCGAGTTCGGCATGCATCACCGTACATTCTTACAATGGCGGAGCCTGGGCCGTAAGACTATCTGCACTGGTACGCGCTAAAGCGGTCGCTCCCGAAACCGTTACCGATGGCGGGGTAACAATCCCCCGCTACCCTGATCGGCGGGCCCCACCAACCGGCGCACGCATCCCTCCGCGTCCCTCCGCGCGCGGCTCGCCGAGGCGGATGCGGAGG
>LAPY01000638.1:68418-83063 GCA_000970635.1 Eragrostis tef
AGAAGGAGGCACTTGACGGTGAGGCGGACAGCGAAGCGCGCAAGCTCGGCGACGGGGAGGATGCGCGGGGCCAGGGTGTGGAGGTTGACGGCGAAGGCGCGCACGGCGGCCTTAGGTAGTGCCTTGCTGAGGCTGATCCCGACGCGGCCTTGGGCAACGCCTTGCTGAGGCTGATCCCGACGCGGCTGCCACCACGGAGGGCGAAATCGAGCTCAACGCAAGCCGCAAATCAAGTTGCAACGAATCAACGCACAAATGGCAACAGAGCAACACAAGTCAGGTCAAAGTAACACGATTGGCCCTGCACCACGACATGAGATTTGAATCAGTTGAAACCAGAGGTCAAAATCATCAAGCACCACCACACATGGCTCTTGCGCACGTCAACAGCAACTCACCAGCGCGAGCCAAACAGACGCGTTCTTGCGGATGCCGAGCAGCGCACAGTAAAAGCACCCCGCCATGACTTGATTTGGTGGGCACCAGCATCGGATTAGCTCGCCGCACCTGCACGGAATCGAGCTCGCGCGCATCCGACTGTGAGGGGCCCGTGTGGGGAAGGAGGCGGCCGGGATTCCGACAGCTCGGGTGCTAGTGCTGGTGGACGACAGCCTGTGGCGGAGATGGACGGCGCCGGTGCCTGAAAAGAAGTCGTCGCTCGCCCCGCTCTCCACCTGCGCGCTCGTCCTTCATGGCGAGCCCCGGGTGCGCCTCCTCGACGGCGAGCCCCGGGTGCGCTTCCCGGAGCCTGGCGACGGCGGCGGGGTGGATGAGAGTCAGGACCAGCGCCGTGGATGAGAGTCAGGACCAGCGCGGCCGACGGCGCGGTGGGGAGAGGGAAGGAGACGCGGTGCGGGCAGTGGATGCCGGCGGAGAGCTCGGGGAGGGGAGGAGAGACCGAGAGAGGAGAGACGAGAGAGTTCGAGACGTCGGTTGATGGTTGAATAAAATATAATTTAGTTGGTATAGAGGTTGAGATATAGAGGTTCATCGCCGCGGGAAAAGAAGATATAGAGATGAGAATCTTGATGACCAGGATAGAATATGCTTTTTAGAGGTTGAAAATAGAGGTTCACCAGTGCAGATAGTCTAACCAAGGGGGGCGATTGCTACAGTGCCTTGTAACTGCCTTGGCTAGTTTAGCTTTGTTTATGCGCTGGCTGGAGACATGTACGCCAATACATTCACTTACTCCGGCGACAAATAAAGCTGCAGATGGCCAGTTTGCCCTGCATCGGTTTAGGCTAGCGGTGAGTAGACAACGCTTCGGAGCTGGTGAAGACTGAAGACTACTTGCGAATTTTGCATTGAGCAAGGGGGGCCGGAGCCAGGATGATCTTCACTGGGCTCCGCCCCTGCGTTCTTACACTCCTCCATGGCCTATGAACGGGCACCTGCCCGCGGCAATTACCGGCAGAGATACATCGGAGCGTGGCACCGGCAGTAGAGGTTGTTGGATGCAGCAAAACTGGACGCGAGAGGCGCGTTTCGGCGCTCGTGATCCCACGCAGCACCAACACCCAGAAGCCTAACAACCAATGAACTGAATTGTCCGAGGCCCATGCCTCAGCACATGGATACACGGCCGTGACCGTGAGAGGGCATTGGTCATCGGCAATGGTGCTCGAGCCTTGATATTTGAATACTCTTTCCCTCACTGCATCAGATCCGGAGGTCCTTGAGATTTGGAGTAAAATACACTAAGCAGAGCAGATCAATGCTGTTGCACAATTGCGCAGACTCATCAACAAGTTGCGTCCGGAGCTGCGTCTGCATCGCCGTACATTAAGGCCCTGTTTGGCGTAGCGGCCGCTTTTGCGCTTTTGCCAAAAGCGTCGTTTTGCAAAAACGAATCGCGCTTCCCCAGCAAGCCGATTCTCATAGAAGCAAAGGGGCCCTGTTTGGGGAACGCGCTTTTGGAACCAAGCATCGCGCAGAGGATGGCGACCTGCAGGAGGCGCGGCAGCGGCCGGGAGCATGCCATGGAGGAAGGGCAGCAGGAGCGCGCCAACTCGCAGCCATGGAGGAAGGGAAGCAAGGCGTTCTGACTCGCAGCCATGGAGGAGGGAAGCGGGCCGCGCCAGCTCGGCTCGGCCGTCGTCGATGAAGTGGAACAGGGCGCGGACCTCCGCGCGAGCAGGCCTTGGATTCTAACTGCGCAGGATTGAGGAGAGCTCGAGGCATGGCGCCGGCCCGACGCGCCCGCGAGATAGAGGTACGGCAGCGGCCTGGATTTGAAGGGGGCCTCGACGCCGATTCGTCCTCCACCTCGAGTGCGAGTGCTCCCGTCGCCGTGGATCTGAGGGCCGGCGTCCTCTCGAGGATGGTCCTGGTCAGGGCGTTGGAGACGAGCGAGGATGGTCGATGTGTGGAGGAATCGACATGGCGGGCGTGACGATGGGTAAAAGCTCGGGAATCGACTCGCTGCTCGCTTCTCCGCTTTTAGTGTTAACGTCGCTTTTGGAGCTTTTCGATTTTGAGAGAAGCAACCCCGTTTGGGGGAGCTTTTCGCTTTTCCAGCTTCTTAGAGAAGCAAAAGCTCAGAAAAGCTTCCCCAAACAGGGCCTAATTTGAATTCCCCGGACTCTTGTTGGGCTCTAATGGCCCAAAGGCATCGTGGTATTCACATGAACGGTCCCCATGTGTTCTTTCACGGGCCCAAACAATCACAAAAAAAAAAGACTTCACGAGCCCAAACCAAAATCATTCTTCCCCGTTGCCGTTGCTCTCATAATTCGTAACGAGTTTGCTCAAAAATATTTCGTGAGGTGTTGTCACGTGGCGGTCCTGAAAATATCCATCAAAGATCAAACCATGTCACTTTACCTTTCATCTATCACGTTGTTTCTCTTTATCAAAATTCCTAAGAACCAACTGCGCCATCTTTGTCCTTCTCCACCAAGCAATACCTTCTATAGTACACTAGCACTTCACCAAACACCACGATCCCCAATAATCAATCAATCCTAAAGCTCCCAAAAAATCAATCTCCTTTGGTGCACCAGCAGTTCCTGGCCGTTCTGTGACCCTGCCTCCTCCTTCTGTTACCCCCAAACACAGGCGAAAAAAGATAGAGAGAAAGAGAGCACGTTCCTCTGGAAAACGAAAAAAGAAAGAAGGGAGCACGAGTGCACGACGACGGGGTCTCTGAAAATCTTCGAAGAAAAACGTTACCAAACGGCAAACAAAACATCCCGTCAACCAACTGCCAACCTTTTCCGCACCATTTCTCTTCTCTCTCCGGTCCTTCCCTCCATCGCCGCCCGACCGCGACCAGCCACCGTCGCGTCCCTCCCCGCCCAGCCCTGCGGTTGCTTCAGATCTCCTCCTCCTCCTCCTCCAACGCCCAGCGCGGCAGCGCCAACCCCTCTCCGACACCACCAGACTCTAGCCTCCAACCCCCGCGCCATTGCACGCGCGCGTATATAAACTCCTATCTGTCCCCATCGCTCTCTGCTTACCCGTTCGCCCGACTCTGTCTCCCGTTTCCTCGCGCGCCATGATCTGATTCCACCCGGCGGCTCGGGCAGGCTGCTCTGGATCTGGCGGTGAAGTGAGTTCGTGCAGGCGCAAGCGGAATGGAGGTCTTCGGCCCCGTCACGCCCGGGCAGGTGAGCCCGCGCGCGCTGAAAATTCTGTGGCTCTCTATGCTCGTTCGCTCTTCGTTTCGTTTTGCTCCGTTAGCGTGAGTGAGATCCAGGGGAGTTGTCCTGGCTCGTTTGTTCGCGATCAGAAGTAGCTGTACTGCGAGTGAGAATCAAATTTGAATTCGAGTCGAAGGAACTGGGCAAGCAGTGGGGCGAATTTCGTGCGTGTATGAAGGTAGTACTTCTGAAGTAGTAGTACTATGAAGCCGCGGCTTTGTAGTGCTGACTTGCTGTATGCCGGGTAGCATGATCCACGTGGTTACGAATTTAGTTAATGCCATAGTTTGAGGTAGCTCCAGGATTTGAGGAACGGTTCAGTGCCCCACTACGCTTTGACCTGCCACTTGAGTCTGGACATAACTAATCTGGTGGGTTCGGTTCTGTTTCCTTTCCTGGGAGCTTTGAGGTTTCTCAGCAGCCTGTATTGTTCTGCTTCTGAACGGGCCCTCTAGATTTTGTTACTGCTCATTGCAGCAGTTGCTTTTAAGCTTGATCATCAAACAAAGTTGGCTGATGTTTTTGAATCAATATATGTGGAGTTGATCTGTGATATGAAGGGAAAACAAAGGAAGTTTGTTGTCTGTTAAGAATCATTAGATCAATGGAACCATCATGCCAAATATAATAGGCTAGAATGTAGGGATACAACTTCCTTTTGTCACAAAAATAATCCACGTATAGAACACAAATCTCGAGGGAGTTTGATCTGAGTTTGAATTCAATCTCTGAGCCAGACACACAGAAAGGGGAAAAACCATTTTTTTCTTTTGGTTTTCCTAGTTTGATGCCCATTCTTGATGGTGGCATGGGCTTATGAAACTCAATGTTTTGCTTTTCCTGCAGGTGTCATTTTTGCTTGGACTATTCCCTGTCCTCATCGCATGGATCTATTCCGAAATCCTGGAATATAGGAAATCTTTATCTCAGGGGAAAGTGTAAGATCTCTTTGCAAAATTTACCAGTACCTCTCTTCTAGCAAAACATTTATGTTGGTAAATGTTCAAGGCCACCTGCATACTGTTATTCTGCAAATTTGGAAAACAGTATCCTGATGCAGTCACAACTCACAACATGAACATGTTGAAGAACAGTATCCTGATTCCTTCTGTTCTTGAATTATATCGCCGTCTGCAGTCATTCAGATGCTAATTTGGATAACGGAACCATCAAGGAAGATGACAAGGCGGTATTACTCGAAGGAGGCCAGTCAAAATCACCATCGACAAAGCTCCGGAATATGTCTACCAAATCAAACTTAATACGGTATGTATAAAGGGCTAACACAAGCCATTAGGTTTATATCACATACAATGGTGAAAAATATTTATGTCTCTCTGGTTGTGATCTGTAGGTTTATAACGATGGACGAGTCTTTTCTGCTTGAAAACCGTAATGTACTTAGAGCAATGTAAGATCATTTGTAATAAATGGCATCCATTGTGGGCTTTCTGGTTTTGTGATCACCAGCTGATATTTATCTGCCGTTTAACCATTTTGCAGGGCTGAATTTGGCATTGTTCTGGTTTACTTTTATATCTGCGACCGAACAAACATATTTCCACAAAGCAAGAAGGTAATTATGGTGTACTCCTGTTAGTTCTCTTGAGACTCAGTACTGTAGTATGTCTTACATATAACAGCAGGCATCAATTTCCTATATTGTAATCACGTAATGATACTGATTGCTGAAGATTGTCGTTGTTACTTAAAGTTTTGTGATTTACTAGGACCTGTGTCGTACATGTTCTTCATGTCTTTAAAGTCTTCTACTTGCATGTTAATCCTTGTTTTGATTTTGACAGAGCTACAATCGCGATCTGTTTCTGTTTCTATACATTCTTCTCATCATAGCATCAGCGCTTACTTCACTTAAGAAGCACCATGAGAAGTCAGCATTTTCAGGAAAGTCCATACTCTACCTTAATCGCCACCAAACTGAGGAATGGAAAGGGTGGATGCAGGTTAGTCCTATTACTTCACTTTTTAAGTTTTTTCTTTTGGTAATTTGATTTTTAGGCATGCATGTCATTGCTGATTCTGAGTATGATTACATTTCAAGTGCACCCCTCAGACATTGATCCTCTGAGATTATTGCGTATATGCTGTTGCTTTTAGTTTACCTCTAGTGAATATGCATCGTTCGCTGTGTGAATAACGTATCCATTTCTTTTTTCCCTTCCTGTATCGGCTACAGTCTAATATTATGTACCGTTCTATCCTTTTAGTAGCATTTTAGTGTTCTTGTTTGGCTTTTGGCTTGCATATCCTCTATTGGTTGATTCTGACTGCAAGAATGTTCTAATTTTTCATTCCACATTTCCAGGTCTTATTTCTGATGTACCACTATTTTGCTGCCTCAGAAATTTACAACGCAATTCGCGTGTTCATTGCTTGCTATGTCTGGATGACTGGATTTGGGAATTTCTCATATTACTATATCAAGAAAGATTTCAGTGTTGCGAGATTTGCTCAGGTGCCAATCCTAGTTTTTCTATGTTATGATAAATTTTGATCACCTTTGATTTTGTTATTCCAACTTTCTAACGTTGGACTAATAGTTATAGTTTTAGTGCAGATGATGTGGAGGCTAAATTTCTTTGTCGCATTCTGTTGCATTGTCCTTGACAATGATCTCATGCTATATTATATCTGCCCAATGCACACCCTATTTACCCTTATGGTATATGGATCACTTGGTCTTTTTAACAAGTACAATGAGATACCTTCAATCATGGCTATTAAGATTGCATGCTGCTTCTTGTCTGTAATTTTGATATGGGAAATTCCTGGTGTATTTGAACTATTATGGGCTCCCTTTACATTTCTGCTAGGTAAGCCACTCTTGTATTTTTAACAAGTCCGTCCTTTCGGTTATGGATCAAGAGTTTTGGAATGACCATGAACATTTTTTTCAGGCTATAAAGATCCAGAGCCTTCTAAGGCAAACTTACCCCTGTTACATGAGTGGCATTTCCGATCTGGCCTTGATCGATACATATGGATTATCGGAATGATTTATGCTTACTTCCACCCAAATGTGAGTACTTCAGATTGGTTTATCTTTCCCTTTTCTCCCTATCAAATTTCATGCATGAGTAGTTCTGGTACAATTTTTCCACAATATCTTTACACCTCAAGCATTTTCATTTGTTTGCCTCAAGTTAATCTAACATAGAATCTTTTACCCTACATAGGTTGAAAAATGGATGGAGAAGCTGGAAGAATCTGAGACTAAGGTTAGATTAACAATCAAGGGAACAATTGTCACTATTTCGTTGATGGTAAGTTACACCATCTCTTACCTTTGCTGCTGTGCTGACTTTGGTTGAGTTTTTTAAATCAACACTGCTGTTGAACTAACTAGGTGTCTGTTCCTTCTTCTAGGCTGGCTATCTGTGGTATGAGTACATCTACAAGCTAGACAAAATTACATACAACAAGTACCATCCCTACACGTCATGGATCCCTATAACGTACGCATAATAAAACGGCAATGTAAATTTTATAATTAATTTGGCACATGGCAGCAATTTGTTTCATTCCAGTTGACATAAAACCGTGTTTCTGACAGTGTTTATATCTGCCTGCGCAATTGCACCCAACAGTTGAGGAGTGCCTCATTAGCTCTTTTTGCGTAAGCATTTAAATTATATCTGCCCAATGCACACCCTATTTACCCTTATGGTATATGGATCACTTGGTCTTTTTAACAAGTACAATGAGATACCTTCAATCATGGCTATTAAGATTGCATGCTGCTTCTTGTCTGTAATTTTGATATGGGAAATTCCTGGTGTATTTGAACTGTTATGGGCTCCCTTTACATTTCTGTTAGGTAAGCCACTCTTGTATTTTTATAAGTCCGTCCTTTTTGGGTTATGGATCAGGGGTTTTGGAATGACCATGAACAATTTTCAGGCTATAAAGATCCAGAGCCTTCTAAGGCAAACTTACCCCTATTACATGAGTGGCATTTCCGATCCGGCCTTGATCGATACATATGGGTTGTTGGAATGATTTATGCTTACTTCCACCCAAATGTGAGTATTTCAGATTGGTTTATCTTTCCCTTTTCTCCCTATCAAATTTCATGCATGAGTAGTTCTGGTACAATTTTTCCACAATATCTTTACACCTCAAGCATTTTCATTTGTTTGCCTCAAGTTAATCTAACATAGAATCTTTTACCCTACATAGGTTGAAAAATGGATGGAGAAGCTGGAAGAATCTGAGACTAAGGTTAGATTATCAATCAAGGGAACAATTGTCACTATTTCGTTGATGGTAAGTTACACCATCTCTTACCTTTGCTGCTGTGCTGGCTTTGGTTGAGTTTTTTTAAATCAACACTGCTGTTTAACTAACTAGGTGCCTGTTCCTTCTTCTAGGCTGGATATCTGTGGTATGAGTACATCTACAAGCTAGACAAAATTACGTACAACAAGTACCATCCCTACACGTCATGGATCCCTATAACGTACGCATAATAAAACGGCAATGTAAATTTTATAATTAATTTGGCACATGGCAGCAATTTGTTTCATTCCAGTTGACATAAAACCGTGTTTCTGACAGTGTTTATATCTGCCTGCGCAATTGCACCCAACAGTTGAGGAGTGCCTCATTAGCTCTTTTTGCGTAAGCATTTAAACTTTTAGCTCCTTCATGTTCAGGTGTTTTGCTTTGCTACTCCATCTCTAAGTATTTGTCTATATTTTTGACAGCTGGCTTGGCAAGGTTACGCTAGAGACTTATATTTCTCAGATCCACATCTGGCTCAGGTATGTTGTTGTTTCCTAATCACTAAAGGTATTTCCAAATTCTAATAATAATGTAAAGTGTCCTATAGCATGTTGAATATAAGGTCGAGACTCCAAAGATTGAAATATAAAGTGTTCTGATTGATATTTATTTTATGTCGCAGCTATTGGACCGAGTTCAAAGAATACTTGCAATACTTCATGAGTTTTTGTTTTTGTTTCGCACTGTGATCAAGCTTCTTTTACAGGTCCAGTATGCCAAATGGACAGCCAAAATGGCTTCTTTCTTTCATACCAGATTATCCGATGCTTAACTTCATGCTGACTACAGCGATCTATCTTCTTGTAAGTTTATCAACTTCAAAGTCATTTCACTCAACAGAATTACCCAAAAGGTTACTCATTCGTGATGTATACTGCAGCTCTCATACCGAGTGTTTGAGCTCACAAACGTATTGAAGGGAGCTTTTATTCCCAGTAGGGATAACAAACGTCTATATCAAAATTTCATTGCTGGGATCGCCATCTCAGTGTGTATCTATTGCTGTTCTCTCATTCTTCTGAAAATTACTGTTGTATAGGTAAACATCTGAAACCTACTCTAGTTGAAATTGTATAATCTTTCTTGCTTTGCTTTGTCTTAAGTTATTTGTCACGTGTAACTCAGGTAGCATATTGCATTTCCAGGGACGAAGAAATCCAAGATTAAATGATGTTGATAGAGGAAATGTTGCTTTTGCCAAATGTTTACTTTATTGGATGTTAGGCTCTGGCCTCAATTCCCTTTTGCAGTTAGAGATAGTTGGGTTGCCTGCAGACTGCTTGTAATGCATACATGTTGCTGCAGATGTAGAAGGCCAATTTTGTTTTCTTTTGTTTCTTGATGAAAATACTGTAAACAAGTAGGCAAGCTGTAGCCGTGCGTTGATTGGAAGTTGTAAACAAATGTAAGAGTTGTACTGGAGCCCTGCACCATGTTGTACCATAGAAACTGATACGAAGAAATAGAAGGGTTTAAAGGAAATATATGAAGGCACATGACCACTCTTTTCATAGTTCGATCTTCCTCTGCATCTTTTGCATTTCCGAGTTTTGGGGGTGATACCCACTGTATGTTTGCAATGGGACAGAGAAAATCACTTGCAGCACTTTTTATTTAAACGTTGTTAGTTTGTTACAGTACATGACCAAATATGATCTCACTGAAACTACCTCTTTCAACTTCCTCTTGCGCCATTGTGCCTTGCCTGCTCATGAATTGTTGTTCCCTGGCTCTCTGCCTCCCAGATCGAGACCACCTGATCAAGCTTTGAAGCTTTGGTTTGAGTTGCAGTCGTTTGTTGTGCACTTGTGCTTGCTCAACTTTTTGGGAGCCCGACTCCTGAAGGGATCATGGACTTGCGTCGTTCTCAGATCTAGTACCATCTCCGGGTCCTCCGGTGATGTTCAACGGCGTGGGTGTGCAGTGTTCCTCGCATGATCTCTTCGCTCCCCTGCTCCAATTCTTCGTGGACCTCGCGGCCGCTTCTTTGGATCGCTGGCGGCGGCGGCTGGCCCCTGCTCCATGTTCGCTCACGCCGGCTACGCAGTAGTATAGGAGCTAGGAGACGGGCGGGATGTCTGGGGAAAGAGACAGGGGAGGAGTGCATCGGCGAGGACGCGGCCGCCGCCGTTGCCGGACGGGAAGGGCCGCCGAGGCGACAGAGCGCGGCGGAAACTAGGGACCAACTAGAAAGATGGCGCGCCCGTTGCCGCGACTAATGGCCCACATGATTTATTTGGAATTAAACCCATTTTTTGTAAAGAATCATTTGTCCCACCTGGTCTAAATGAATCCGTGCAATGGGAGATTAATAAGTCCTTTTTACAGTAAAAATTGTGTTTTGTTCATACAGCAAAATAGTAGCACACCGAGTGACAGATTTCTTACTGAGCCCGTGTTAGGATCATAGTAGCCTATCATCAGTTGGGAGTAGCACGGATCATTGTTTTACTCTGTTGTTCCGTGCAGCTAAGACTTGCAAAGGCATTACTGAATACTTATCATGGAAGGTGATCAAACTGCAAATCCATGTCTTGAATTTCTGCATATGGATTCAGATATAACTATGAGATGACACGATGAGGAAAAAAAAAGAAAAAGGAAAAATGCAAATTGGAATTCTGAGAAGTGAGAACCATGTAGAATAAGAATAATGATGAGAACTGTAGTTTACTAAGACATTAGTTGCATAGTCAACAATTAAATTTGCCAGCCTCTCCTGCTGCTAATCGTTAGGCTTCAGATGGACTCAAGGCTCAAAGGGCATGAAAAGATGCCATGCTATTCAAAACATAAAATTTCACTTTACTACAGAAATAAATGTCTGATTATCACGGGTTCTTGTTCCATAACACAGAATTATTCAAGAATATATACAACTGAAGATTCAATTTCGGTCCACTTGCCAATGAAGCATGCTCAGTACCAGCAGATATCTTTTACTGAAGATGGAGATATTGTGCTAGATGTGGGTGAATTACTTTGCCATTGTCAGAGAAACTTGTTGGATAGCACAAACCTAATGCAGGGAATGGATATCAGGAAGTTCATCTCCAGCCATATCAATCCACTTCCTTTCCAATTCTATTGGATTGGCCATAGAAAAGTACCTGTACACCAAACAACGCTGCCCATGGCAGTATATTGGTATTCGAGCGCTTGCTGAAATGCGTTCCGCTGAGTCACTGCTGGTGACAAAGATTGTTTAAGGGCTCAATATTAACATCCGCCTGCCTTCCAGAAATCAAAAATATATTGTCATCTTCACAATTACTACTGTGAATAAAGGTGCTTGCAACCTCAAGTACCAAAAAATTTGGCTAAACCATCACAATGCATTTCTTGCCACTCAGTCAAAGGGAACTGTGATGTTCAGAGCTTTGAACTATTTTCTAGGAGGCCAAGCTACAGTTTCAGGAGGGCCAACAGAAAATCATATATGCTTGTTAATGCATTATAAAAACAAATAAGCCAGTTGATATAACAATAAGCATTTTATTACTTCAAGCTCATTGTCATTTGTCAGAATATGGGGTTAGTTGGAACTTGGAAGCACTAAAGAGTAAAATTTACACCGAGTAATATTTATGCAATGTACAACATGAATCTTTCAGTATAATAGTATGTAGTGCTCTAAATTTCAGAATGTGCCTAGAGACTATGAGAACGAAACCATCCAATAAATTTCAGAATAATGGTGCCGTACAGGGAGGGTCAGGAACAATGGCAACGACAATTAACCAAAAAAAGGAGCAGAGGAGAAGCTGGATAGATTCTCCCATCACCCCTTCGCTGCTATCTCATCTCCTTTATTTCTTGTATAGTGTATAGTCAATTGAGGGCAAAGGGGGAAGAGAGGAAGAGCTATGAGAACGCACGTTGCTCCTTGGTCGTGAGCGCCCCAGGTCGCCATGATTTTTCGCATCGCCTGCTTTGGTGTTGTGGTCCACGCCGCGGCGTCCTGGGGCTCGCGCTCGACCCCCCGCCGGCATCCTGGAAGCTGCATGAGAAGCCTGCGCTGGACTCCGCCGAAGATCTCATCTGATGGCTGCCCTGCTCGCGTGGTTCAGGGGACTCGCCGGTGTCGCCGCCACTTGACAACGGCGATTCGGCGGCCGTTCGATGCGACTGTGGCTGCATAGTCTAGAACTTTCTTTCCTTTGTCAAGTTACCGTGAGATCAGAATTTGATGGTGGTAGTTTTTTCTGCTGACGTGGACACCTTCACAAGTGACGAACGCGACCACGTTAGGAATATTAGAGATTGCTAAATATTTATCCGAATTTAGAGGGTAATATGTAAAACATTGGATCGTGACTAATAATCGCGATCCAAACCAGAGGGTTTTGTGTAAACTTTTGGATCGCGACTAATAATCGCGATCCAAACTAGGGGGGGTTTAGCAAATATGTTTGACTGACGGTGAACGCTGAGTGGGCTATTTCTGGCCGTCAGATCTAAGGTGTGCGGTACCGATCGAGGTCAACAAGCTCGGACGACCAGGCCGCTTCCTTCCCCTCCGTCCCCGTCTCAGGATCTCACCGTCGGCTGACGGCGAGCTCCTCTCCGTCGCCGCCGCAGCTCGTCGATACCCTCGGGCGCAATTTTCTTCTCCGCGTCCAAACCAATCTTCACCACGAAGTATCCGGGACACCGTCTGCCGTCGCCTCCGTCGAGCGCTGCTTGAACTGGAACCTTCTGACTTCTGAGCCTCCATTGGATTGATGGACGGTGGCGCGGGATGATCTTGACCACCACCAATCCCTTGTCCATCATGGTCCAATTGAACGCACCCAGCTGCGTCGCCGGAGTCCTCACTATCGCCGCCGTTACTACTGGACACATGAATGAGAAGAGTTTTCGGCAATGGGCAGCCGTCCTTCATACTTGCCCTCTTTGTCATGGCCCCCTTCGTCAACCCAGCCTCAATGGCCCTCCCTCATCCCAGATACTTCCCGCAATTGAGGCGTTTAATTTCTTCAAACCCAGGGAGGGAGCCCGTTGAGGGCTTGCTGCTCCTTCTCTGATTCCAGGATCCAATCCAATGCGTTCGTGTTCTTTGCCTTTCTTCGCCTTCAGCTTTAGAAACTATAACCTACACGAGTAGAGGAAATGGTTACTGGAAAAGAACATGTTCTCGCTCCAACAGGACGGGAGCATAGTTTATTTCTCGTTCTCTCAGCTTCAGTGGTATAGCCAGATGGCAAACTGCTTTTATTTAACCGTCTCTTCTTGGACTTTTTTTTGCTGCAATAGTAATCTCCAAAGTCCATCAAAATGTGCGGATTCAGGTAGTAGGCCAACAAAAACTGACACTTATCTGAGGTTTCAGCGTTCAGAGGAAGTCAGGGAAACAAAATGGTCACATTTACCGCATCTAGATCACCTCCTAATGATCAAATGATAACACTTTCAGACTGAACAACTGCACTTGCAAAACCGGAACATTTGCAAATTTTATTTTTAGCACATTTCAATTGGAACGGGGCGTGATCACAATGGTCTCCTATAACTGCTGCAGAAACGCCCATATAGGACGTCCACATCTGACGAAAGAACCTTGTCTGCCGTCTCCATACGCACGAAGAAAATAGTCTGTTTGCTGGACGATACGCACTGATCTACTGACTCTTTGTGACAAAATCACTTGCATCTCACTGGGAAAACACGTCTCCGAAACTGCAGCATCGCAAAAACTAGAGGGGAAAAAGCATCAAAACTCGAAGCTCTGCTCTCTTAGGAGCATCGTATCAGAATGATTTCAACGCTCGTACTCACCAGCCTTCTTTTACATTACGGCATAATCCTGACTGATCGCACAACAGCTGGGTGATCTTTGGTTTTAACTTGTCCATGCGCCTCGTCGGACATAGCAGAGCAACTTCCTCTGCAGCTTGAACCAGATCCAGCCTTGCTTATGAATTGTTCCTTGTGCATGTGGCTCCCTGCCTCCCTGATTGAGACCACCAAATCCCGCTCTGAAGCTTTGCTTTCAGTTCGATTCGTTCGTTGTGCTTGCTCAAACTTTTTGGGAGCTCGACGCCTGACGGGCCGCTGGGTCCATCATGGACTCAGTATTCCGGCGGCGTCGGCACGCCGTTCTCAGATCTGGTAAGGCAATGGTGAAGGGCGTAAATGTGCTGTGTTCCTCGCCATGATCTCCTCCCTTTCCTGCTCCAATTTTTCGTGGACCTCGTCCGATTCTTTGGATCGCGGGAGGCGGCGGCTGGCTCCTGCTCCATGTCGGTTCCCGCCGGTGGTATGAAGTAGTAGCGGGCCAGGCGGTATGGCTGGGGAGAGGGACAGGGAAGGATTCCGTCGGCGAGGACGCGGCCTTCGCCGTCGCCGGACGGGAAGGGCAGCCGAGTAGACAGAGCAACGCGGAAAGTAGGGACTAATTTCTAGTATGTAAAGTTTGGATCGCGACTATTAATCGCGATCCAAATTAGAAGATTTAATGTAAAATTTTGACTCGCGACTATTAATCGCGATCCAAACTAGGGGTTTTTTACAAATATCTTTGACTGACGGTAAACGCCGAGATGGGCTATCTTGGGCCGTCAGATCCAAGGCTTGCAGTACCGATCGAAGTCAACAAGCTCGGACGACCAGGTTGCTTCCTTCTCCGCCCTCGTCTCGGGCTCTCCGCGTCGGCTGACGTCGAGGTCCACCCGCCGCCGCTCGGCGACGTGCGGC
>LAPY01000638.1:95652-114800 GCA_000970635.1 Eragrostis tef
CACCTGGAGCAGCGCCGCCGCGGGTTCGTGGCGCGGCTGAACCGCGCGATGCGGGACAGGTGGAGCGACGCCGCCGTGGACGCCGCGCTCGGCGCGCCGGCGAGACCAGCCTGCGCGGCCTACCTCGCCGCGGCGAAGGTCTACCCCGCTGCCACCCAGCTGGCTGGTTCCACGTCGGACGTCACAAGTGGGTCCAGCGTGGCAATGTGAGGCCGAGAAGCAAGGGCAGTCTGGATATTGTACACGTCCATGTGCGCCACGTCGTCCCTCGTACTTAATCCGTGTGATTATTAGCTAGGGACGGGTTATG
The DNA here is from genome assembly GCA_000970635.1 of Eragrostis tef. Taxonomy (NCBI): domain Eukaryota; kingdom Viridiplantae; phylum Streptophyta; class Magnoliopsida; order Poales; family Poaceae; genus Eragrostis; species Eragrostis tef. The sequence continues at coordinate 95,963 of LAPY01000638.1, forward strand.
AAGCACGAGGTGGGACATAACCTTGCCCCTAATCGTGGTGTGTGGTGAGCGAGCAGTCACTGTCAGGTAATTTCATATAGTACGCCATTAGTGTGGCTTAAGCAGTGTTTCGTCTGTACGTAGGGAGGCTATATGATCTGTGACAAGCGTCTGTGATGTTGCCAATAGATTTTTCTTGGTGACGTGGTTGAACCCGGTTGCTGATAATGATACGGATCGCAGAAGGTTCTAGGTCTTGTGGTTTCTGACCAAACAAAAAAAAAATGCAGGGCCCGACCTGCTGGTAACCCGTTCTATCGATCGCTTTCAGGGACAATGCATGTTTGCTTATGATTTATGATGGATGGCTCGGCTCGTGGTTACGGGTGAAGATTGGCATGATATTTTCTGTAAAACCAGCAGACAAGAAAATGGAAGGTATGGGTGTCTGAGGTTGCAGTCAGTTCAGTGCTTGGCTGTCACGATCAGTCCGTGGCCCATATTGATGTGCAATCCTATGACAGACGACAGTATCATGGATCAGTGGCGGTAACCTTCTCCAGAAATAGTAGAAGGGTCTGCTAATCTACACTTCGTGAGACGTGAAGAGAGAAGAACACAAGGGTTTTAATTTCAAGCTCCCTCGAGTCATAACGCAAAAGATAATGTTTATTACCGCTGTTGCAAGATTATCACCTACAGTTCCGAATCGAATTGTTCACTTATTGTGATGGCCCTGACCACATCAAGTTGTAACACATGCCTCGGGCGTGGGTTGTTGTTGCAGTTAGTATTCAACCCATAAGAGAATCTAAAAATAAAACCCATAAGACCGTGTTCTCCGTGCTCGTTCAATGTCCTCTCTGTTATTTTTCTTCTTATCAGAAACTTGCCTTTGTACGCGGTTCTCCCTGCTCCAATGAACGCGTTCAATCGCTCCATGTCATACGCCATTTGGATCGGACTCACTAAACAACACCAATAATGGCACAATAGGACATTGACATCATGCTTGCAAACTATATGTCAGAAAAGAAAAGGAGTCATTTGATCAATAAACAAGATAGTTGTGTACAAGAAACTCTGAAGAGGATGCTGTGGTCAAGAAATGGAGATCCGCACGTAAATCTCTCCCTGGCATTTTCAAAGTACGTAGCATATGAACATAGACTAGCAATTAGTTCTGCTCCATCTCTTACAAAAACCTATTAGCTGTGCTCGGTGGTTCCGAGATTATCGTTCGTTCTGACATCACGTGTGATGTATTTCGTCTACCAAAGAACGTTGTGGCAAACTGCAAACTAGCTTGTACATGACCGTGACTGCCAATGTTGCCTTCTCCATCACTTAGAAAATTGAATTATTGTGCTCTGTGGTTCTAACACTGCCATTCGTTCAACATTCCATATGCCCCATTTTTCTATCTACAGATGTTGAATGTCAGAAGACCGTTGAGATCTTCCAGTACTTTGACGTGAAACCTCTGAAAACTGCACCCAGGCACCTGTGAACCCTGTAAAAACCACCACGAACATTCCCTGTCCCGTGTTGCTCCGGCTGCCACGAAAATTTTTCATGGCCCGGGAAGGTTCAACAAACAATCATGAACCCGAGCAAGGAAGCGATGAATTTTCTCACCACGCCCACATGCAGACAAGGGTACCAAGCATCGTGTCAATCAGTTGAGCAAACAAGTGGCTGCTGGGGCCTGCTGATTAACTCCAATTGCTGTCATGTGCGCCAACCGAAGCAACTTGCTCCTTGTTGCTGCTGTTTTTCCGCTTCAACTCGGCTGTTACATGGGATTCGCTTGGCCGCAAATAGAATTGTACTAATATATTTGCATTATTGCCTCATTGGCTCACACGATCTGATCAGTGAGTTGGCTCAGGCTCATGGAAAGTGATGGAAGTTGCGCTGGTTTGAATTTTTCCAAACTGATTGGAAGTAGGGTCGACAGGAACAGTGTCCATTCATTCTTCGGATCGGCGAGGTGGCTCAGTGTCATGGAAAGTGATGGAAGTTAGTTTGAATTCCCCGAACTTAGATAGAGGTAGGGTCGATTGGAACAATGTCCGTTCATTCTTTCTTCAGAGTAAAATGCTCATCGCTTTGTTTCTCCCTAGATGGGATAAGCCAATGGTTACCGCTACTCTGGATAATGCATTGGTCAGTGACGCAGAGAACCAGATGCAAGGAATGAAGAGTACAAAACCAAAGTCAAACCCGTGTCGCACTCGTGGTAGCGACTGAAGGTTTCATCTGGACCAGATGTTGGAAGAATTGAAGGTGGATAACTGAATTTCAGCTGTGGCTGCTTGGTGAGAGTTTTGCAGGACAAAAGCTTCACCGCCAGTTAATTCTTGTGTCATTCGGTGGCTCCACTTTATTTTTGAAGTGTCGACATCTTCTAAAAGTGGAATTCACATGTCTGTGTCATTCGATGGTTTCGTTTCTTTTTCGAATGGAGAAATGACGGTTTCGTTAATGTAGGAGTACGACCGACTGTACGAGTGTTCATTCAAGTATTCGGCCCGCACTGACTCTTGGGCCGACAGGGTGACCGTGCTGGGCAAGCGGATGTTTTCCCTCCTCGGGCTCCAGTAGTTCAGTTGTATGGGTTGACAGCCCAAGGACAATGGTATGTGGCCCAACATATTAAAGCCTGGCAGAGAGAATTAGCCTTGGGCCGAACGGTTGTCATCATCTTCATTGCTTTTCCTTTCCTGAAAACCGAAGTTCTGAACACTGAACAGAGTAGCTCAAACCTTAGCTTTTGTGTCGATGATTTATCTAAGCCGCGGGCCATCACCATTACCGCGAACAATCATCGTGGCATCCATTGTCTAGCCTCGCCCCGCCTGCCTGCTATTAGCAGCAATCCCGAGCACGGCAGGGAGATCTAGAGCCAATAACCTGGTTGTAGAATAATACGGACAATGCGGCGGCAGCGGCTTTATTCAAACTTTACTTTTGACAAGATTAAAAATTCGCAAACAAGATGCTCCTCCTCAGGGAGACTAGACTACGGCGATCCGTCAGTAGTGTTGGACGCGAGCCACGACTGTGACTACTACTGGCAAAGCCCACTAACAAGATCATTATTATTTGATGCCATGCATGTTGTTGGTCTTCTGATCTTCTTATCAAGCTTACACCAAATGATCCTGAACCAGGTATATATTAACAGGTAACACAAGAAGCTCCCGTCAAATTTGCTGCAGTAGCACTATTTTGCTCCAAGTGTCAACACCTTCTGTCTTTGCACAAGAAAGTCTATGCCGAAAATATTCCAGTAGAACGGCCAGTGGCTAGATATTCCTTGGCTTTACACCAGCCTAGTGCGATTTTGCATCTACTCGTGGCAGCGTACGACTAGGTATGAACCACTGCTGGGTGTGTGTGTGTGTGGATAATTAACGCACTGTTGTGTTTATTGGACGTTCAGTGTGTGTATGTTTTTCAGGGTAGCTTGAGAGTGGCGACCACGTTCTTCTACTAGGCGGCGCCCAGCCCGGACCTATAGCTAAATCAAGGGACAAAAAGCAAATCCCCAGCCTTTTTCTATGAACGCAAAAGTATGGCACTTGGATTTGGATGGCGAGGCAAGCTATAGCTCCAAGCGAGAAGAGACAGTTTTTTTCAACCATGGGCTTTGCACAGTAAAAAGGAGAGGCAGGCAGCATCGGATGAAAAGTTCAGGTTCTTGTCTTTACCGGTTTATCACTTGCTGGATCCAACGCAACAGGCAAGGGATAACTACTAGCAGCCGTGGCATCAGGAAACAATGAACTCTGCATATTAGCATGCGAATTTCGCAAACTGTTCTTGCTGAATAGTAATGATTGGAGAACATACAGTGCATGTAGATTCCAGTTCGTCCCTTGCCCGTACATGTGGAAGCAAGACTACAGTAAAAGAACCATGTACGTGCAGGAAAAGAATCACATTCTCAAACGAATCAGGAATCTGAAAATATTCGGTAAAATCTAATCCCGGTGTGCCCGGCTGCACCAAACGGAAATCCGTGGCTCATCATGGGCAGCCGGAGCCATCATGAAGCCATTACCCCACATATGCACGACGAATTTCTCTTCTTTCTTTCTTTCACCTCCCAACTCACCCGACTCTTTCTTCACTTTCCCACTGCTTTTACTTAATCTATTGCTGTTTAATCATCCGAAAACTTGCGTGATCCGGCAAAGCTCCTGCCTTAGCATCCTCCTCGCTCAAGTTTCCTCTTATTCCCTGATACTGTCTACTGAATGAAACCAACATACTTCTGAGCACCACTCAGCAGATGCAGTGACTAGAGAGTACGAGAGCAGCACTTAGCAAGTTCACTTTACACTTGCCGCTTAATTAGCACGACGCTGCCGGCTACTATACTGGTCTACTACCACCACCTCGTTGAGAAGCAGAGGAGCTGAAGAAGCTTGTTCTGCTCGGAGTCGGAGTCGGAGTGGCACCAGAGCAGAGCAGCACGAGGGAGTGAAGCATGGGTCTGAGGCCAGTCCATTGCCTGGCATCTCTTCTCATCCTCCTCCTCGTCCGCCATGGTGAGTTGCTCAAATCTTCTCAGTTGTCTTGTTGCTTCTCTTATTCAGCCGCTGATTATGTTTTGCAGATGCGGTTAATCAGCATGTCACTCTGTTATCTACTTGCTCTGAACTCTGCTCATAACAGGAAAGCTGGCTCGTTAGCAAGAACAGATTGTTGGTTGGAGATTTTGTTTTGTCTTTTTCTTGTTCGGTAGTAGTATGTCCTTTCTTTAAGCCTGACGTAGTTGTTTCAGCTGACAAACAGAGTGTCGTGTCACAGCAACAGACAAATACTCACTTTATCAAGGATCAATAACTACGAAATAAATTCCTTCTTTAGTTTTTTCTTAATCGACAACAAAAGAGTTACAGCTTCGTCCATGTCCTCAACGATCATATACGGTTTGGTTCAAGCTGCAGGGAGAGGAACTAGCGAGCAGAGAGCAGAGGATGCGGCGACGGGCGCGACACGGCTGGCGTACTTTGACGTGAAACCTCTGCGGGACGTGACCACGCCGCTGGCCACTGTCCCGGTTGTGAACCCCACGGTGATGACGACGACGCCGCTGCCGACCGCGACGCCGGCGACGCGGACTCCGCCGTCGCTGGCGAACCCGGTGGCCGGCGGCGGCGGTGCGGGCAGGGCGGCGCGGACTGCTCGGCGATCCAGCAAGGCGGCAGCTGCTTCAACCCGGACACCGTCAAGGACCACGCCTCCTACGCCTTCAACAGCTACTACCAGAAGAACCCCGTGCAGACCAGCTGCGACTTCGGCGGCACCGCCGTACTCACCAGCACCAATCCAAGTAAAACAAACTCTTACTTTCTTTCTTCTGCATCGCACAAGATCATATATCTGATATTTCTTTTCTTCCCAATCGCGCAGGCACTTCGACGTGCCAGTATCCGGGGACGAGGTAAATTTCTTGCAGCTAGCTCAACCAAAACTGAAATAAAACACATGAAAGAACGCATAATTTGAATTGATTATGCTGATGATGTTTTGTGGGATGATCTGACAGCACCGGTGCTTCGGTTCTGAACACGACGACTCCGCTGACGCCAACGTACGGGTCACCAGGCTACGACAATTCGCCCCCTGCTGGTGCTGGATACGGCTACGGCACCGGCAACTCTCCTCCGCTCTACGGGTCCATGTCGCCGCCGGCCTACGGCGACAACATCAGCGCCGCGGCCAACGTGCTGCCCGGCGGCAAGATGACAGCGCTGTCGCTGACGACGTGCCTCCTCATCGCAACGCTATCACTGGCCCGCTGATGAGCTGCGCACCTTAAGATCCAAGCTGCATCGTCGCTGTGTTGTCAGTTGCAGTTCAGGTGTCAAAGACTCAAAGGTGACGTCTTCTTCAAGGCTGAAGCTGATGTAAGTTGATGCCAACAGAGGCGCCGTCCAGGAAGAGCAGCGGAAGATCAGTGATGTCAAGCAGACAGGCAGTCAGTAGCAACAAATTCTCCTTGTTAGCGAGATGTATACAGATAGATACAGTAGTAATCGTTGTACTACATAGTACACTATTGAGCTTCTCGTTGATGTCTCCATGAAAAAGGTTTCACACCGTCGTTTATGGACATTCCCTCAGCACTGGAGGGCCATTGTCCCAATTAAAGCAAAGCAGGCTCGTCATCTTCTTGTGCCTCCACAAGAAGTGATTTTTCTTTCTTTCTCCCGGTGCATTCATAGGCAAAGGAGTGAAATGCACCTGGGATACATAAACTATTTAAAAATGATCGTATAGGTACATAAACTTCTAAAGTGACCATATAAGTCCACAAACTAATTATATTATAGCTGCCCACCTCCAAAGTACTTCGTGCCAAGCGCGTGAGGAAAATCCTGGCGGTGAAAAAATGCATAAAAGTGATCATCATGCCTGGCAATCAAGAGGTGAGCTGGTGATCAGGAAGCAACGCTCTGGCAAAAGAGGCGAAGGGTCCTCGTTCGATCTTGCTGACGAATGGAGTTGACAGTCGTGCGGCTGATTGCTCCCGAAGGGCTTTGGACCTAATCAACTACAACATAATTAGTTTCTAGACCTAAATAGTCACTTAGGAGTTTATATACCTAGATGACCATTACTAAATAGTTTGTAGACCTAAATAGTCACTTTAGAAATTCATGTATCTAGATGACCATCTCTGAATAGTTTATATACCTTAGATGCATTTCAGTTCACTCTAGGCGAAGTGACCGAACTTTTGACAATTGTTTCACTAGATGTTTAACTTGTCATGATACTTGTTCTTGTCACCATCTTTCCTGTGGCCACGATCAATCACATGACTGTTACTATAGCACTTACTGTTCCTATTCTCTTTAGCAAATTTTGCCTCCCACTAAACCCTTGTGAGTATGCAAAATATGATCTAGTATATTGCTTCAAAACAGGATGTTCAACCATTTTTCTTTTGGTGTGCCCATGTTCAACCTTCTTGTGGTCATTAGCAGTGCCAAAGAACTTTGCTCGTGACCGTTAGGGGATGACACCTCCTGGCACCTCTAGTTGTATGTATGCCCACGAGCTGACGTCTCAGTTTCAATTGTAGAACAATTTATTTTCTATGATTTGTTGTTAGTAAAAAATTATTTTCTCATAGACTCATATTTTTTTAATGTTGAAGGAAATGAACATAAGACGCATTAATGATCTAAATCTTAATGTTTCGAGGCATTTCAGATATTATATAATAAAAGGTTCATTTCATCCAAAGTGTTCCTTCTTTTTTCCTATTTTACTTTCGTCAACAAGTACTAATATGTAACTTTTTAACTTCGATAATACCTGCTTTTAGCATGTACATTTTATTATTCAAAGTAATAGTGCGTCATAGTTCGAGCTAGATCCTTATATTCAGGATTATAAGAATGGATGTACAGAACATTGTAGATTTTCAAAAAACTTTTCCTTAAGATACAACATTTTGGATCCAATTTTCTTTCATCAAGATATGTAACATCTATCATTTTCTTAAAGAAAAAATGAAAACAAGAAAACTCTAAGCTAATAATTGTGAACTCATCACTGGTAAGTGAATGCTTATATTTTAGTATGCGGGGAGAAAGAATTAATAATATATCTTTTATATAAAATATTTTTTATCTAGAAGCATCACCTAACAATTTCAAACTTCAGCCAACTTGTGTTGCAATGTGATCTTTTTAGGCTATACAGTTTTTGTTTCAATTTCTGTTGTGTTTAAGTCCACTGCTGCACATGAAAGTATTTTCAACCATAAGTGAAACAATTTTTTAGTTCCATTGGTGAGAGAGGAGATCAATATGCTCATCTCAAATTTGTATTTTTTACTGCATGCCATTGCATTGATATGTTGTAATCACTTTTGTAATTTCATTCTGTTCAGTAAAAACAAGAAATCGACTTCAATAACTTCTCTTTGAAAATGCTGTTTTGATATTTTGTACTGACTCTTTAGTGAGTAAAAACAAGACTTCAGTAACTTCACTTGAAAAATGTTTTGGTAGTTTGACACTGGTACTAAGTAAATAATAAGGCATTTTCTTCATTAAGTTCCCTTTAACAATGCTTTTTTGATATTTTTGTACTAACCCTTCAGTCATTTTCATTCAGTAAATAACCAGACATCACCTTCAGTAACTTCACTTTGAAAAATTGGTAGTTTCACCGGTACCCTTTAGTAAATAACAAGGCATTTGGTTTAGTAAGTTCATTTCGAAAATGCTTTTATAGTCTCAAATCAACCATTTAATCAATATCATTCAGTAAATAACAAGATAACTACTTGACTAATCTTTGAAAATGCTTTGATAGTTTTCAAATCAAACCTTTACTTAATTTCATTCTATAAATAACATGACATGTATCACAATAATTTCACTTTTACAAAGCTTCATTCAATAATTTCCGTGCTGCCTCACTGCCGTTGCAAACTATGTTTGAGCCCACTAATTCTGCATAGTTTGTGTGGGTTGGTGGTTAAGAGTTAAGACTCATTAATAGGATTTTTTTCTTCAAATTTGTTGCAATTGATGCTTAGCATATATGACATCCCTTGCTGTTGTGTTAAATCGATGACAATGACACACCAAAAGGTTTATTGCGGTTGTATATTTGTTAAGTGGTTGTGCTACCTTCCGCAGGTTTCAAAATATTCATTTGAAAACAACTATCTGAGTATGATTTTGCTAGGAATTGAAGGAAGCATCCTTTAGGTAGCTTCTGTCATGGAAGAAACTGCTAGGTGAGGTTCGAGCTTCACCACATGAAAGTTGGAGAGGCGCATTCCTTGGCGCGCTGCACCAATAATCAGATAAGACATGCCCCTAGTGCTGGCAACCTGTGTGCGTGCTCGAACAATAGCATGGATGTTGACCCATCATGCGAATTTTGAAAAAAAAAAGGATTTTTCCATCATGGAGTCAAGCTCAGCTATTGAAGCGACCCCTCAAGAAGAAAATGTGCTTTAGCTAGCTAGTTCTCCAAGTAAAGTATTGTAATATATGTCTTGATGCTTGACATTTGAATGTCATGTGCTATGGATATCCAATGTATGTGTGGTGTTGATTCTTTTTTGGTGTATACATGTGATAAAATGAAGCTTAATTGTCAGACCATTTTGTATCTGTCTTGTATTATGAGAGTTCATGTAGTCTCACAATTAGCCTGTGACCATGATAAAAATTCATCTTTTGAAATTACTATTTTCATTCTTATTCTATAATATAATCAACATCAGTAGTTATTATTCAATAATAACAATCACTACTGATAGACTTTTACTTTGATCTATCAGTAGTCTTTTTTTTCTCTTCAGGAGTTTTTTCTTTCACTAATTTATTTCTTTCGTAGTAGCTTCTACTAACTTGGTTCAATAATTGTTTTACTTCAAGTGTTTTTTTTGTCGATATTTTTTATTTAGTATTTTTCATGTGTTAGTAAGCATCATTTATGCCAAGCGCATTCAAATATTTTGGAAGATTCATGATATGGTGATTTGAGTTGTCCTAGTTTTTATAATTCCTCTGAATGGTTCAGTAAATTATGTCCCTAATACTTCAGTAATTAAGAGTCAAATGCTTCATGTTGTATCAAAATTGCACACTTTTGTCCACTAATGTCAAGCCATATGAAGTTCTAGCAGTTAGTATGATTCTTTAATTTATATGGTCAGTGCAAATTTAATTTACAGATTCTATAATTCGAACCACTCAACAAGCTTCCAAGTCACGGAAATATTATGTGTCACAAGTAATTTTGTTGCTACCAATATGTTTACATTAAGAGGAGGAAAATAGTTTTAAAGAAACAAAGATTGCACTAGGCATAGCAGTCCTTGCAAATAAGATACAGACTCTGAAATAATTACAAAAAACACATGAAGATACAACTGACGAACCCTACAAAGATCCGACGACAAGCTCCCCAAAATAGGGGGCCCTTGATGAAACCCCTTCTCCACGAGCTCAACGATGGCGCCGGAGAGGAGCTCGCCATTGAGATGAAGGAAGCTCATGAGAGATTATTCCATACACGCGCCGTCACCTCCGCAAGAAACGACGCATCCGAACACAACTCCCGTCTTGAGCAAGAAAACCGACGCCGGTAAACTCAGCCACCACGAAGCCAGCCTAGGTTGCTTCCTCCACATCATCACTCACGAACCCCAGCACGATGGCATCCCCGATGAGAGCTCCGCCGACACAAAAGACCTCGCCATTAACGACGACTACAACTTGAGGCCAACCAAAACCTAACCCTACTCTACCTAAATCTAAGAGAGGAGAGAGGATTTGTACATCCAGACGAGAAGTTCGCGACTCTGACTCACCTCTGATGCTGAACCAGCCACCGGAGGCGAGAGGGATCCGGCGGATTCGCCGCCGGAGAGGGATTCGTCCTCGGATTTGCCTCTCTCTACTGTAGCTGCCCGAGAGGGTTCCGCGCGTAGCCGTGGGCTGGCTGTTCGTTGGGAGGCATCAGGCGCACAAAAGTTGTGGAGGTAGGTTGGCTGGCTCATGGTGTAGAATAGTGCTAGCGCGCGCGTGTGCGCGTGCACACACACACACACTAATGTTTCTATTGTTGGATAATTTGGAATAACTCATTGACAATCATGTTTTGCACTTGTTATCTCAATCTTATGAAGTCATTTAAGGATGATAACAAGTCAACAAACACCACACTATTTGACATGATCGTGGAAAAGATGTCTGCAAAAACAGGCAAAACCATAAAGCCTGGCCAATTAAGAAGCAGATTCACAAAGCTACAAGGCATGTACAAGATTCACATAAATACGCAAGACCCGACAAAAGATAAACGGTTAGAGAAAAATAAGGTATTCGAATTTTAATCATGATAGTATTTATATTATTTATATTAGTGGTTTGATGTGACATTTTATGATTGTTTTGTAGGAAAGAGGACTTGAATTTCAAACACTTCTTGATGGGAAACCACTTCCATATTTTGGTTTTGTTAAAATGATGTTCGACACTAAAGAACAATCCGCTTCAAAAGCAGAAGAATCCACTTCCGATGTTGAAGAAAAGACGACGGCGGTAACATCTTACCCCCGCAAGTCGAGTTTTATTTAGACAGTTTTCTATAATTAAAGGGGTAGAATATATTGTTTTATAGTTGAGAGGTAAAGTGGACCAACCTAAATCGATGAGGGGCTGATGTAGACTTATTATGTATCCATAAGACTCTATATTTCTATCTATGCATGGTGAATCACAATATGTTTTGCAGTTGTTCGGGCTAGATCCTTATATCAAGGCACATGCATTCAGGATTGTAAGAATAGGTGTACAAAACATTGTAGATTTTCATAAAACTTTTCCATAAGATACAACATTTTGGATCCAATTTTCTTTCATCAAGACATGTAACATCTATCATTTTCTTTAAAAAAATGAGATCAAGAAAACTCTAAACTAATAATTGCCAATTCATCATTGGTAAGCGAGAAATGCTTACATTTTAGTATGCATGGAGTAAAAATTAATAATATTTGTTTTGTATAAAATATATTTTATCTAGAAGCGTCACCTAACAATTTCAAACTTCAGCCAACTTGTGTTGCAATGTGATCTTTTTAGGCTAACATCATTGTGCTTTCAGTGGTAGACTATGTTTCCGTCGACAGCGAGGCACGAGTAGTCGAATAGTGACTTCCTTAAATTTGGAGATTGCCAGCTCAATCTATAGAGATGCTCATAAGAATAAGGTTTGTGTATGTGTGTTTATAGGAGTGAGCGTTGGCGCGTTGTGACTTGTGAGTGTCTGATTATATTGTGTAATTGAAAAAAAATAGTTGCGCCTCTTAATTAAGTTCCTAATTATGCATTTTTTAAAGAATTAGTTGTTTATGTGTCATGAAAGACATTTTCTACAACAGGCGCAACCAGATCTTTACAGGTGAATGCACATGCGTTGTTATGGGTCATATGGATCTTACTTGAAAAGAATTACAAGCAATTCAGACTGCAAATAGTAAATTACATTACAAATAATGGAGACATTGAACCATTTTTTTTGGATGCATCTAGCCTGGGTGATTGGGTTTCTAAACCACTCCATATCAAGCCTGACATAGTAAATTTTGAGCAAACAAAGGCTAAGCACCTCATGGGCCTCCTCCAGCAGAAGGCAGCTCATAGGACAGTGGCAGGGCCGGCAGGGCCAAGCGTTTTCAGGGAGGCCACAATCTGGCACAGTTTACACAGTCAAATACCATTTCAATGGACGCCCCTGTTCTGATGCTTGAATTGCTCATCAACCGCGTACGGGTCACGGCCGCCGAGACGTGCTTTCGCTGCGGGGGCAAGCCACGCGGAATTTCGATCAGCGAGCAAGGGACTCTGATGAAGTGACCAATTTGGTAGGAACTTTGGAATGCGATGATTACCACAATCAGCCTGTTCGCTTGGCTGCTTTGCAGCAGCTACAGTGTTTCAGTTATTTCTTTTACATCCGTTACAGTATTTCTGCAGTCGCTACAGTGTTTGCAGTTATTTTTCTACAGCCGCAACCGCAGCTGCAGCCGTTGGGTGAATATTTTTGCTTGGTCAAGTTGAAGTCACTCGTGGACTTTGCTTGACACAACACAAAGGCTGACTCAGGCCTTGCCGGCGCAGGGCAGCTCCGGCGTGACGACCACGCTGTAATAAATGTGCGCCATCATGCCGGCGCGCAGCTCCGTGACCTAGCCAGCGCCAGCATCGCGTCGACGTACGCGTCCCGGAGCCGCAATGGCCAGCTTCCTCCACGGCGCCAGCTGCTTCCGGGCGCCGCCAAGGCACTTTCAGGCGCCGAGACGCTGGTAGTTCCTTCGTGTTCTTTTCTTTGCGATTGAGTTCCTTCGTGCTCAGTACGTCTGCACGCTGTGGCGCGGCTGGGACACCAGGCTAGCCATGACCGGCGACGATCTTGTGCGCGCTGTGACGAACGGACGACACCTGTGGACTGGTGCTGGTGGTGGGAGGCTGTTTCTTTATATATAGCAGAGGAAGAGCCAAGCAGCTTAGCGCGATCAGCGATTGTGAATGGAAAATATGTCCAGGTGATTGTGATCACTGAGGTCTTGCTATGCGAACGTGAATTCTTTCTTGCCGGCTCAGATCATCACGTGCCGCACGCAATGACGTAGACAGTGGACATTTCTGCGCGTCCGTTGCCCCAACCCAAAAAGAACTGCCCGGTTAGGCCGTTAATAAGCGAGCACATGGCGGACGGCGCCACGCGAGTCTAGTCCAACCACTCTAATGATCCTGCATACGGTCAGCTAAATGCGCCAAGCTCTTGATGTCAGCACGGTTTGCTATCTTGCCATCCAGGAAGCTACCTGCTTCGTTGACTCCCTCTGATTACAGAGTTGGCATCAGACCAGACCTTTTCGCCGCCTGGTCTCAACCACCCTCATCTCACACGATATTATTCGAAACTATGGAAACTGCGGTTGCGATTTGTCAAACACGCGACAGCTAAAACGCGTCACCGCAAACATAAAAAGCTCGAGACAGAGTTATCCTGGCCGCCCTTTGAACAGCACAGCGCAAAGGATCAGCAGGAAGTACCCAGGAGAGCTCGGATCGAGCAACAACCGATCGATCGATGGCCGGCGGGAGGAAGCGGGAGTGGATGCGGAAGAAGATGGCCATAGTGGGCCAGCAGACGACGGGCCGGGGGTGGACGCTGCGCGTTCGCGCGCTGTCCGCCGCGCTGCGCCGGCGGAGGGACCGGCCGGGAATCCTCCCGCACGTCGGCGTCCTCCAGCTGCTGTACGAGAACGTCGTCTTCCACCTGCTGTGGGTGCTCGAGTCCATCGTCGTCATCGCCAAGCTCTGCTTCTTCTTCCTGCGCTTCGGCTTCCGCTTGTGATGGCCACTCCATTGATGATGAGTCATGTCATCGCCAAGCTCTGCTTCTTCTTCTTCTTCCTGCGGTTTCGGCTACCTGGCACATCAGGGTGGCTGTAAGCCTGTAATTATTCCCAAAAACATGTAAATATTGAGTGTTGTTGCCCATCTCCTCTTCGTTTCCCTTTCTTTGTCTTATCTAAGGAGATGAATTCCAGAAATCAATCGTATCTTACGCTGTTATACTTCTGGGCAAGATTGGGTTGCGCGCGCGCTAACTGATGATCAAATCTTAAGAAATTCTCAGTTCTCGATCTCTAATATCCTCCAGAGACTGTCATTTACCCTCAATATTTCGACGCCTCTGCAGTCTGCCGTACCACAGACATGGACACCTACAGATCAATGCAGGCAAAGAGAAGCAGAGAATACTGTCGACGCAAAACTGTCATCTTTCCCTCCTGGAAGAATTAATGGTGCTGCTTTGTTAGATATTTCGGGTTTATTGCCACAAAAATATGTAAACAACATATAAGAAACAAAAAGAAAGAACGCTCCTTTTTCTATCAGAGTATGAATAAATAGATTGCGCTACAGTTTTAGGCCACCCTACAAACGCTACAAGTAAAACATGCTCCGCACATCTCTCTCTCTCTCTCTCTGGCCTCTCAAAATGTCACGACAGCAACCCACGTACACAGTTGCTATTCGGGAGCATGGCATTGCTGGCGTCGCAAGCACCAAAACCAGACCGCCTTCAGGATAGTTGGTATTGGCTGGATCAGTAAGTGCTTGGCCACATTTGGTTAGGCTGAGCAGCAGCACTTAAATTACTATCACTAGGGTTCCGGTGTTCAGGGCCCAGTCCTGGCTGTGACTGCCCAAGAAACTGTGAAGCTAGTTGGCCCTGCCGAAGGCTAGCCTGATGACTCTGCCCTTGATAGCCATACAAAGTATTGGCTGCAAGTGGGGGCATTGCTCGCGAACCAGCTCCATGCATCCACATTGCAGGGTTTTCGCCCTGTCAGCAATAAACAGAAAGTTAGTACTGTGAGGGCACTAAAACAACATCTTTATAGAAAGTTAGAGGTTACCCATGTAGTTACCTGCTGGAGAGAAATGAACTGATTTCCATCTTTGTACTGTGAGGGCACTGTTCCATCAAAACCAAGAGGTGCACTTGCTGCTGCTGTGCTTTGGTTCGGATTGAAATTTCCAGGGATATTGTTTGCAGTTCCGAAGGCTCCAGGATAGTTTGAGAGCATAGATGCTGGCTGTGGTAAGCCAGCAAGGGCAATGTTGCTCTTGTACTGTGGCAGAGGGTATTTCACGCTTGAGTTGGGAACTGCAGCTGCTGCTTGGTGGAACAGACCACTATTCATGTATGGTTGTTGAAAAGCAGCAGGTGGGATATATGCATAACTTTGTGGCAGAGAAGGGTAGCCCATCATGCTTGCGTATGCCAAGGGAAGAGTAGCTTGAGCATAAGGGTGAAGGGGAAGATGCTGAGGGAGAGGAGGGCCTGAAGCAATGCTGGTGCTTGGTTGAGATTGAGCAAACTGCTGAGCATTGGATAAACCACCTGGATTGACATTCTGCAAGAGTACGCCATATAAGAAAACTCATATAGAAAAAAACAGTTAAGAAAAGCCATTTACATATCAGTAATTTATATGTACTATTAAAAATTAGGCAAAGGCTGATCATAAGTGAAAATGAGATGAAAATATTATCATTCAGGTTGGTGCCAGCATGGATCCAGCAATACCACAGAACATATTTCGCTCTTAATAAACTAGCTGCCAACCACAGAAGGGGATGAAATCTCGGGGGGGGGCAGTAGAAGCTCAATAACAAGATGTGTCACCAATGTTGTTGCAAACCCACGAAAGGTGGAGAACAAGGCCGGTCAAAAAAGGACATACTAAAGTCCAAGGCACAGGGAGTTTTACAGGGATTATTAGCCCAGATGTAGCCCAAATTAGATACATTACGACCCAGCCTACTCATGGTATAACTAGCCGACAAGGGTCAGACCGGCAGATCAAATATCTATAATTGAGGTGTATCATGAATGATGGTCGTGCTCATAGATTTCAACTTCTAAATTCACTTTCGAATCACGGAAAAAGATGGAATATTAGGAACCAGTCTAGCAAAGTATAGCATCCAGAGTTTAATTTCCTTATTTTTTTCAGTTGAAAATTGACTAGATTACATCAACTAAAACAAAGGAATAAAGATCAGGAAAGGCTCAAACTCTTAAATCTTCGGAGTCTATTTCAACATTTAACTTGTGAAGAGCCAAAAGGGACAAGATATGTAACATAATGCTTATACCAGCAGATTATTATAAGTATACAATATAGAAATTGTGAGGTTGTTTAGAAATACATGGCTACTTCACAAAGAAGAAAACTTGAAGTCGCATTATCTACTGAGAACTCCTACCTCTTGCGGTTGCGTAGAAACAGCTGCATTGCTTGTGGATGATGGCACTGTACCATGAACCATTGTAGCCAATGGAGGATTGGTGAGCAATAGAGAGAATGCTGGATCAAGATCACGCAAAGGAGGGATCGCAGGTGGCAGCAGACCATTTGGTATGTTTCCTTGCTGCAGATACAAATGGTTATATAAGCAGAAGTCAATAGAGAAATAATGGAACTTAATTCATTCGTATCAACACATGAGAATTGGATAGATTTATTCGTCCAAAAGTGCACCTTTATTTAGCAAAGCAAGCAACCTATACAACTTGTTATGAGGTTTCCTACTCCCTATAACAGGTCAGATGGTTTCTGTATATACCAAATCATGCAATGGGGGTAGAATGTAATAGTAATTGGAAGTACATAAAGCAGATATGTATACCATATAGCTTGTGAGAGGTGAGATGTTTTGCAAGTGTCGACTCTCCTGTAGATAACTTTGTGAAGCAGACTCTGGATGCACTGCACCAGGGGCTGTATAATTAGATGTCGAGGATAGATTGTATTCGGCACTGTTTGGAACATCTATGAAATCTGCCCTCGGCACTTCTGATTGAGGTACCGACGTAACATTGAGGTTCTCCATGTTGCTGTTTGTAGCAGAAGCAACATACTCATTAGTTGAAGGTGTTGCTGTTGCCTTGTTTTCATCCTCATGTGTTCTGAAAAGAAAGTATATAAGTAATGCACAAAATAATGGGAATGAACATGAAAAGAAAGTATACAAGTAATGCACAAAATAATGGGACTGAACATTGAAAATAAAAACACACCTGACATCTGAATTATCAATTGCCTGGTTATCAGAAACTGTCGGCACTTCTCCATCAGCGTTGAGAGGTTTTACTGACAAAGATGCATCGAGTGTTCCCGACACGAAACTACCAAATGTCAAGTGTGCGCAGTCAGCGTTTGAAACCTGAAGATGACTGGGGATTATTACAGCCGGATTGTCATCTGACGGTTTTGATTTATTTTCCTCGTGTAGAGTTAAATGATCAAACTGTTCCATAGTAGTATCTCCATTTGAATCTGCAATTTGAAAGGTGCAAAGTTGTAAGAAAACAAGAACAGTGACTATTGACTAGTGACCGCGAAATGTTGAGTGCTAAAAAAATGTTGTATCCCAGCCGTTCACCAGGGGTATTTCAAACATGACAACAAAAGGTCGGTTACTTAGAAGGTATTATTTCATGCAACAAGAATATAGAAATTCCAGACAATACTACATGCCGGAGGAAGTAAGAACTGTTCGGTTACAACATTGGTTCCCATAAAAAAAAAGCTGGCTCCAAATTAAAACCTAGGGCCTTCGGGGTCATAGAAATGAAGCAATGGCATGCAGATACCTGCACATTACTTCAAGTTCTACCACAACATATTTCACTTCTGGGATAGACAAATTAATACAAGTGTGTTTTGCAGACTTACTTTGGTTATGCTCAAATGAATGCTCGTTGTACTGAAAATCATCTGTTTTCACTGTTGCGCCATTGTCCAGATGGCTGGCAGTTGGAGTTTGTTGTGGTTCTACTTCTTTACCAGAGCCAGAAAACTGTCCGGAAATTTCTGTACTTTCTGCATTGCGACTCACTTCCTTCACTTCATCCAAATCTGCCTCTTTTTCAATGTCGTCTGCAACTGATAAACCTTTTGTGTTTGCATTAGAAGAAAGAGCACCAGCAGATTCCGCCACTTCTGATACCTCTGCAGCAGGTGTAATATCAACTGACGACACAACATTAGATAGGTGGACCTCGGAAGTACCATTTGGTAATTTAGTGGCTGTAACAATGTGATTAGATTCTTTGGGAGTACGATTTGGTGCATTGGAGGTGACTGAATCCACAATAGCTGGCATGCCAATGGTGCTTGCGACAGATCTGCTTGCAACTTTGGCTTGAGGCCGGCCCATCTTCACTATTTCAGCCATGGAAGGGCGGCCAGGCACGCCCCAACCATGCTGCACTTGAGATGGGGGCTGGGAAGTGTAGTTCTTCGCATCAGCGTGGGCACTTGATTCAACAGGAATTTCATTCTTAGCAATATTACTGCAAACAAAAGTATACAAGGTTAGGAACAGTGTCAAAGAAATCATCATGCTGAATAGACTAATCACCATGAGTAAACATTAAGTGACTGAAGTTACATATTATCATGATTTAAAGCTGCACCAGTTTGCCGCATAAAATGGTTATGGTATGACGACATGACAAATACATAATTCAGGACACATACGACAACATAGATAATCGACCTCCTCGGCTCCTCCTAAATCCAAAATGGCCATCATAGTGCATAGCAGAAGTTTAGGACATCAACATGGTACCAAATAAACACTTTTTCTTTTGTCCATTGGTTTTTTCTAGTCTACATTGGCCAAAAAAATGATATAGAATTCTTTCTGATGATAAATCTACTGATCTTATTCACTTATGAGTATTTTTAACATGATATAATATAATT
>LAPY01000639.1:15927-28490 GCA_000970635.1 Eragrostis tef
TTCGGTCCAGGAACGGCGGCCTCCCGGTGACCAGGCGGAGCAGGACGACGCCGAGCGAGTACACGTCGCACCGCGGCGTCAGCTCCCCCGTCGCCAGGTACTCCGGGTCCGCGTACGCCAGCCCGCCGCCGGGGTGGTGCTCCACGAGCCGCCGCGTGCCAAGCCCCGCCAGCTTGCACCAGGCGCCGTGCTCGTCCAGGAGGATGTTCGCCGGCCTCACGTCGCCGTGCACCGTCGCCGTGGAGTGGAGGAAGGACAGCGCGGAGCACGCCCGGTGCGCGACGGCGCAGCGCGCGTTCCATGGCAGAGGCGCAGCGCCGTCGAGGTGCTGCTCCAGGCTCCAGCCCGGGACGAGCTCGTACACCACGACGCGCGCCTCCGGGCACGCGCCGACGACCGCGACAAGGCCCGGGTGCTTAACCTCGCTGATGGCGTTGACAGCACGGGTGAACCGGGCCTCGTCCTGCACGGCGACGTCGCGGCTCAGCACCTTGACGGCCACGGCCATGTTGCGCAAGTGTCCTCTGTACACTTTGCCACGGCCGCCGTCGCCGCCGCCGTCGATCCTGCCAGACTCGTCGAAATGGTTGGTGGCCTCGTCCAGCTCCGGGTAACTGAACCGCGACAAGCTCGTCGCTCTTTGATCGCCATCCTCCACTTGGGGTTCCGTCGCCGGAGCGTGGTGGCGTTCCCGGCGGAGCGTGTCGAGGATGCTGCACGACTCCAACAGCTTGGCCTCGAGGTCGCTCATCATGCGCTCCGAGCTAACGATCTGGACCTCCAGCTCGTTGCTGCGATCGTTCACCTTCTCAATCTGCTCGAGCATGTCGTCGAGCTCCTGCCTGTCCCGCTCCATCGCCGCACGCTCCCTCGCCAGCATTTCCTCCACATCCTTCCGGAGCTTCGCCTCTCTCTGGTACGACCTCTCTGCCTCATCGGCCTACATGGATATAACATCACACATCGCCATATAGTTTGACGCTTGGAATTGATCCATCAGTTTCGGTTCTTTCAATTACTAGCTACTACTGCTTACCATCTTGTTGGCCTCGGCGAGATCTCGCTCCGCCATCTGACGCCGCCGAGTCTCCTCGTACGCCTCGTGCTTCAGGTTCTCAGCATCCATGATGGCATCCTTCAGTCTCTCGTACAACGCAGCGTCCATCTCACCATCATCCTGAAAAAAACGAAACAACTGTTCATTATCCGAAAACGTTTGTATCTCACAAGTTGGTGCATTTTCAAACACGGAGTCCCCACTTTTTAATATCTGATGAAATATTGTATATCTGGTGAAGAAATAAATTTGTGGACTAGTATGGACACCGGAATGAGTTGCTGTTAATCATATCAGCTTTATCCCCACATTTCATACATACCGAACCATAAGGTGAAGGTATTTCATGGTCCTCTTCCACCTCCTGCCGCAACTGCACACTGCCTGGTTCCTCTTCAGGCACCACAGTTTCAGACATCAACAGGGTTGAAGATCCAGCGATATCAGCTGCTTGAAGATTTAAATCCTCCATGTTGCGATACATGTCATCGTCCTCCCGAGCAGGAGTCTGACCAACTGGTGATGTCGTCGGCTCGTTTGATTCTTGCGTACTGAATGTCTCACCGTGCACGCGCGGCGAGAATTTCGCCCTTGATGAGTAGTCTGAAGTGCTTGACCTGGGACTTGTGCTGGGGGTGGACGATTCTGCTCTATGCGATCCCTCACTTGCCTCCCTGTGTCGCGTTTGATAAATTGAAAGAAAAAAACATGATGTGTTACAGTTTGCTAGCCATTATTGCAGTAACATAGTATTGCACTACAAAATTTGTCCTGCTTGCTCCTCTTTTATGGTCTCACCCAGTTATACTTGGTGTGAAATCAATGCGAGCAATCACAGAAGAATGCCAAACTTTCAGACAGGAACGTCACAATCTGACGATGTTCAGTTACCGTCAATGTTGTCCTAGGTTCTAATTCTGCTTCACTTGAAGGCTACAGATATCTGCCCCGTTTGTAGTAGACAAGAGGAAAACGATAACTTTTGCAATTCGCTTCAAGACTTTTGAAGCATGCATACCTGGTGCAGACGAGATTTCCTTTGCAGACAAACCAGATCTTGCAAGAGGGATTCGCCCTTCGCTGCACCATCAAAGCTTTCTTGGACCGTGGCGCCCGCATTTTCCTGGCAATACATTGCATCCAGACAGATTACCATCTTTGAATTCAGGCGCATCAAGCAAAGGGAAAACAAGAACACTAGCTGTCCAAAAGAACAGACATACCTGTGGTACGCTCGGTCAGATGCAGCGCCCATGACGAGCTCGGTGACCCCATGATCATCAACTAATTGGACAAGACCCCTTGCAGTGTCGTCGCAGGCGATGATGATCTTGCTCCCACTGACCTGCCGTGAGTTTCAGAATCATTAGAATTCATAAGACGGCCGATCAAGGATGCTGAAAGACTTGCTCATATCGACGTTGACAGGACGGGGATCAAAATAAACAATGAAACAGAAAATGAAAATGGAGCTGTTCTCAACCTTTTGACTTTTGCAAATATCCAAGAGATCATCCAAGACTTTTCCGATCTTCTCCTCCTCCAACTGCCTGTATGCAGCCACCTCCTGCTCCGCAAGCTGGCTCACTGGGACCCATGCCCCCACTGAAATCCATGGGCCCAAATGTTTAAGACTTGCAGAAAACACAAGAATACGCACAGGCTGCACAGGTAGGAACAAAATACTCTATACATATACGACTGCTTGGTGCTAGTCTTGCAGAACTGGCAGTAATGTAGAAAAGAGTTTAAATTTTTAAACAAAACCAATTTTAAAGAAACAAGTTGGAGGACTATGCCCAAAGTTTTCATTCCATGAAGTATTGAACTGCAAAAAAGAAATACCCCCGCTGTAAGCAGTAATACGCAGATGCCACAAAGATGCATTTCACTGTTCAAGTTTATTATGGGCTTTTTGTCTGTGGTCTTGATTTCATTACAGATTAGAAAAGAAAGAAAGAAAAATGCAAACACACGAAGCACTGACGGCATCAGCAACACCGAGGTGTCTCATCAGTTTCCAGGAAGGAGACATCAGTTTAGTTTCTCAATTATTGTTTTGAACAAAGTGCATGCACTAGCTCTACCACAAACTCGAACGCTTCCCAGTTTAAAATAAGCATAAGAAAGATAACATGACAATGGCTACCGCCTGCTGAACCGATACGAACAACCTGCTCGACTATTATTGGATAAAAGAAGAATTGTTCAGAACGAAAACATGATCACGTCCCAAAATCTCCAATGCCGCAAATAAGAGGTGGCCTTTTTTTAACAGGAAAACGTATTTAAGCCAATGCAGGGAGCAGAACCAATCAAAAGCCACCTCTATTTCTGAAGAAAAGAAGAGAACGACTCTCAAGAAAGAATCAAGAGAATGAGCAAAACTTGACGCCGAGTCCCAATGGCAGAAAACGACCCCTTTCAAGACAGGCAAGCAGTTGCAGTTGGAGGAATGAGGGAGAGAGACGGAGAGAGAGGAGATGGAGGACGTACTCATGTTGATTCTTGAGGCCGGGCGGTGGAGGTGCAGCAAGACCAGGCGCTTGGTGCGGGGGACGTTGGCGAGCACCCAGAGCAGGTTGGCCTTCCATTCCCGGCCCGCCTCCTTCCCCACGGCGCAGTACACCACCTCTTCTCCATGGCGTTGCGAGACGGACTCCTCCGCCTTGTCCAATTCCCCTTCCTCTTCCATTCTTCGGTTCGGCGGCTGGATTCAGACCTCTTTAGAAGCTACCAGTCTCCTCTGATCTTCTTGGAAAAAGGAAGGGGCAAGAAAATGCGAGCGGCAATTCAGGGCACGTGTCAAGCAGAAGATCTACGCAGAGCTGACAGGCTCAACAGCTAAATCACTCGGTTCCTTCCCCTTTCTGGCTTTGTAAACTCTGCTTTCTCTTGCTTTGCCTTTATTAACGCTCTTACCATTCGTACACCAGAGGAAAGGTACGGAAAGAGGAGAAGCGAGAGGAGGAAGAAGAAGGCTGCTTGCTTGCTTCTTCTATAGAGTGCGACTCGGCGACTGGAAGGATGGCAACGGCTGCCGGATGAGGGGCAGCCTGAGCAGACAAGGAGGATGAGACACCGGGTTGGTTGGAACTGGACGGATGCGGGGCCCACGTGTGTGCTGACTCGTGGGACCGCGGGGACGGATATTCCTGGTACCTTTCTAGGGGCCGCGGATCCAGTCCAGTGTGGCCAAACCCAAAGCCCCCTTCTTCCTTCTTCTTGTGTGCAGTTGACTTGCTACTTCAGATACCAACGTCTATTTGACCTGCCTTGATTTTGCGGTAAATTTGCCCAAACATTACGGTGCTTGCAGTGCTTTGATCATCATCTGTTCAGGCTGCATTTCTCGGTTATTCCCTCTCTGTGTCCACTGATGAATCTGCCTGCAGCTGGACTCCTTTCTCCTGTGCAAGCAGCGGATCAATTAACGTTGGCTGAAGCTGAATTAACGATCTGCAGCTGGACTTGACTAGAGTGAGGTCAGATCGAGCGGAGATCGCTTTGCAAGCAGCGGATGAATTAACGAAGCTCAAAGCTAGAATGCTCGTAATATTGCCCGGCCGACAAGGCGTACGAGTGGTCACACGCACCGTCCCCATCTAGCCGTCTTCTGTGACTTCCATTGTTCCTGGACTGATGGTATCAATGCGTGGGTGGGTACCCTCATGACCAACGTTTTTGTGGTTCATGGAACAGCCGTCAGAGTCCAGAATGGTCAGGGCCTATCAACTACTGGACGACGCGTCCAGGTCAGTTGTACACCTTTCAGAAAGTGATTGCACACATCTGAATCATCCATGCAGCGCGCCCTGCGTGTGGAATGCTCTTTTTGCTACTAGCTCTATGGAGATATACCTGAATCTTCTCTACGGTGCACCTTTCTTTGCTATCCTACCTATCGCCTGTGGGCTATTAGAGCAAAAGAGCCTTGAATTTGGGCTGATGAAGGTCTGAATGCCCCACCACATTCTCTCTGTCGTTGTATTGTTCATTACTTGTCCTTATTAGCCAAAACTGACGCGCTTTCACTTAATAATCACCATATCTTGGCATTTTAAATTTTCAGTCCGAGAGAACCCCGGTCGAGATGCCGAATCGTTATTGTCACAATCCAGTCGGACGAATACATAATTTGCCCCTCTCGCCATTAGAAGTGTCACAGTCAGCAGATGAAGATGAAGCCTGCCGAGATGAATGAAGCACGTAGGGGGAGCACGCCATTTCTTACGTGGCGTTGACTATTAGGATGCCCCCGCAACAGGAATATCCCATGAACACGTGGATATGCTTTCCGCTGCACCATAACAAAGCATTAACGTGAGCTGCAACTAGATGTTTCTTAGACAGCATCGATCTCTTCTCTGCGTGACATGAACATGTCTCGACTCATAATACAATGCTTCTGTATATATAAAATGTCGGTTCTTAATCATCATCGCTCGCATTGATGACTTAGTCGTTTAGAAATCTAGATGCCAAGCTTTTTGTTGGCAGGCCACCAACATCGGATGGGAAAAAAGGAAACAGCTGGGAGATTTAAGCGATATAACTAAAGCTGATGTCAGTGATGATCTGATCACCACTTTTAATGACACATGGGATAGTATGAGGGAACAAGAGTTCATCAACTTGTTGTATGTTTTATTAAACAATGGAGCAAGCTACGACATTAAGTTGTCGTTGTTTATTCGGAAAAAAAAACATTAAGTTGTCGTTTTGCTAATCCACTGACGATCGAGTTATATTCGCACTTGATCCACATCGCTGAAGAATCAGAAACCGTTTTGAATGCTTTGCTTGACAACAGAACTGAAAAGGTTTAGTATGCACTTCTAAATTTTTTGTTAGTTGTATGGCTCCGAAGGAAACAATGAGAAGGAAGAACAAATTTAGGTAGAAGGAAGCTTACCGCGTGAACAAAAGATGCAATCTTGGTGATGAATCTTGGTGGCAAAGCAGGCCACAAAAAGCTGGAAGCCTGAAACATGTGAAGACAAAGGACAGTTGGGAGAAAGGGCCTGGCTGCGGTATGCACACTCACCAACTCTTAACTGTTCTCGCAAACATTTTTCTGACGGCGAGATAAACGAAGTCAATATACACACGCAATTCTTATGCTCTCAAAAGCTGCTCATCGTTTAACCATGCATTTGGCAATCGTTACTAGTACCTACCTTCAGTAGGGAACACGTACTTTAGAGTTCCACTTTCTGATCCACAACGTCACGCATCATCTGGTGATGTCCATAAGGTTCAAGATCGAGGGGGCCATTGTACCTTACCGCAGATCACTGGTACACATGTTGGCCTGTCGGTGACAGGCAAGTTACTTTCGTGATCCGCCTCTCGTCTCATCTGCAGAGAAGATAGAAACTATGACGGCCAGCTAGTTAAAAATATCTATAGCCCCGAGTTTCAAACACACACTACTTTGCATGGTGTTAGATTAATTAATCTCTCTGAACACCTAATCTGGGTTTTTAATCCGGAGAGGATGGCTTATCTACATCAAACTAATTCTTCTAGATGGCATATGCGAATGATGCGTTTACCGATCGTCGCATACGGCAACGTTTCACCCTGAAGAGAAGAGGGTCTGAAGTTGACAGCTCATAGGATATCTTTTGTTTTCTTTTTCCTAAGTTTTTATTGTTTTGACGATTGAACATAGCTATTAGCCTGGTTAAACTGGGAGAAGAAAAATAGAACAAGCCTTCTGTCGAAACAAGTATATACAAATTCAGCCTATTTACGTAAACTGTTCTCAGCTATTTGGTCCGACATCTCCTCATGAGCAAAAGATAATTTATTTGCTGCTATAAAGATCAAAGGCCTAAGAAAATCCATTACTTAACCACGCATCTAGGAATCATTACCTTTCACGAGAACATGTACATCAACCTGGCAGGTATTGTTCGCCACGGCCATTCAGCGCAAATGCGGACTTGGATCACTTTCCCGGGATCTCACAGAAGGGACATTTCAGTTGCTTTTGCTGAAGAACCGCAGTTTCAAACCGGCACGCATCATGCCGGATCAAACTAAATGTCCAAATCCACTTACAAAACAAACTCTTCTGGTGATGATCATTGCTGCTTAATGGAAATCAATCGCACTTGTTTTGCCTGTCGACGTGAGGCCGAAATCCTTCTGTGAACTTTCGTGACCTTCTCGCCCGCAGATAAGATGACAAGCAAGCGATGCTAACTGTGTTCCATTTCTTAAGCTGCGGAACAGAATACATGCAGTACGATCACGCAATGCTTAACGCATAACTGATTCAAACTAAGAATTTCATGTACACTTTCTCCCGCAGTGTGTAATGAGGAACACTAGAATGCACGAGCAAAGATCCTACTGAATAGTTGCAAATTAACACTCTTACAGTATCAAACCAGCCACAGAGCTGGGCCACAGAGCAAACTGCCGCAAGAACCAAGGTAAGAAAATGTCATCTCTTTGTCATATTTTGAAAAGAAAAGGAGTACATTTTCCACCAGAAATCACATACGTACCCAGATTAATATACTAATAAATCTGCGATGGTACGGTATACATTACAACTCAGTGGTGCTCTGAAAGTCAGAGCGTAATGTAAGGAATGCTAATGTTTGTCAATAACCAAGAATCTCCTATCCTTGTCATCCTGGTAAACTGGTAGCCAGATGTTGGTTTAAGCCTGAAAAAGGGGCACGAATCAAAAATTGTGTTAAATGAATGGTTATACGAATCGAATCAACAATATTGGACATAAAGAACAAAAACATTACTCAATACCATAAAATATTAACAGTCTTAGGGTTACAACTAGTTTTGACCATGAAAAAGTTATTTTCTCAATATATAGTTATTTTGGTTGAAAATGTCATACCATCACAGAAATAGCTAGTCAAATTTTACATGCCCTTAGCGGATATTACTTGAAAAAAAGACATAAACTAATCTGCAAATACTTCAGCGTCATTTTTTTTTCTAAAGGGGAACTGATTCATCTTTCTGCACAGAAATTGCTGGTCAATTTGCCAGCAGAAGAAAATAGAACCCCTATCAAAACAGATTACATGTTATCCTTTAGACAACGCCTTGAAACTGATTGAAAGCCTAATGTGCAAACAATTAGGGAATGGTAATCAAGCTATTCTTTGCTCACTCCCCTTTCCTATGGGCCCACATCGTACTGATTCATAAGACTAAATAACTTGAAGCTAAAAACCCACAAGTAAAAAAAAATCGCAACAAAGAAAGCACACATTGTGTGAATAAAAAAGAAGGGGGGAAGCATCAGCACAGCAAAAAAAAAAAAGATATCCTAAAGGTAGGGGAAAGAAAAAGGTTCCTCTACTATGAGATTAAGCTTTATATTCTGAATTTAAACATTTTCGAACTCCTAAGAAATGGAAGTCACTATGTGCAACTAAGAACATACCCACCTCTAGCATGGTAGCACTTAACAGTAGGTTATCAAGCCATTGGGCAAAATCTATATCTGTACCAAGCACCAGACAACTTCCTAAGAGTAATTTATCAATTTTGCATTTATTATCTATTCGGTAACAAAGTCCAGCATTAGCGCAAATGCCGTAATGCACACTGTAAAGGCTTGTGTGGAAGAAGAGGGTTAGCCACAAGGCTACAGTACAAAGGACATGTAAATTTCAACTAATAGTTGGTGTGATTGAAAAAAAATTAAAGGAAGCAGTCATTTGGCCACGGGAATTGAACTAGGACCTAGGGCTAAAAATAGAGGGCATCGGCAAATTCTAGCCCAAGACAGGTGCATCGCGTAATTGTGCAGAAACAAGGGACGAAGGACTAGCCTGATTATTGAACTTGCTCTTCTTCATCATGTTGCTCGGACCAGTCGGACCAATCTGGTTCATCACTTCTGAATATTATTCCTCTGCTCCTGCAATAACATAATGCAAAAATTAATAGCGAGGCCAAACAAAAGAATAGATTGTAGGGACTAGCTAGGGAGAAAAAGTGAGGAAAGTAAAAAGAAAAAAGGCACACACCACCGATTATGAATGCAGCGGCTGAAGATACAGTGGACGAGGCAACTAGGTCCTGGCTTACGGCCATAGAAGCTGCAAGTATCAATTGCCGGTGACAAGCTTCCACTACTGAGGTGGTACTGCACAAGGCGGTGTGGCCCTGAAGAAATGTAGATGACGTTGTCGCCCTTGACTGTAGACAGTACCTTTGAGGAGACACTTATGGCCCTTTCGCTAAGGAACAAGGTATTGCCTCCAATGCTTTGTATGGGGATAAACCTTTGCAGCACAAGGTCGGAGAGTTGCAGACTAAAATTTGCGAGTCGTCAGACGAATGGTTGTGGCCAAGCACCAGGATCTCTGAACCACATACCCCCGGGACGGACGAATTTGGTTGCAGGGATTGTTGCTTTGGACTTGGGCTGTGGCAGTGTGCGAACCCCATCGTCCTGCATAACAGGTGGGTCAATCTGTAGAACCTCGTGGATCTTCTCTTGCCCTAATGGTCCAGGAGTGTCCAGCACGTATAACTTTGCCCTGGAATGACAGTGGCGGATAGAGAGTCGGGTAGCTCCAGGTTGAGAGTGTCCATTGGCGGTCCAGAGAGGAAGCGACGGCCACACGGCGCAGCTCGTCAAGTGCAAGAATTACGGTGATGTTTCCGGCTGCGTCGATGGTAACAGAAGAGCAGACGACCCTCGCGAGCCTTCTGGTCCTGTACGGTGCAGGACAGCTGGTGAGGCATGAGGCCAGGGCCCCTAGGGGCGGGAGGTCGACGATGTCGCCGGTGAAAGGGTGGAGGAGGCGAACGGCCCCTTCCTGATCAGGGTCCCGCAGCAGCAGGAGGAGGCCGTCGACGGAGTCGATGGCCCAGAACTCCCCGAGGAGCGGGATCCGGGCGCGGACCAAGGCCCCCGTGTCGAGGTTGAGGAAGCGGACGTGGCCGTGCAGGTCTGGTCTGGGTGGCCTGGGTAGAGGCAGTGGCCCTCCGGGAGCATCATCCAGCGGCGCGGGTGGAAGCACGGGTCGGCGGTGCAGACGGCCCGGAAGCGGACGTAGTCCAGCAGGTCGCCGGCCATCAAGCGCGAGGCCAGCACGGAGATTAGATCCTCAGGCAGCGCCGCCCAGCAACGTGCGGTCGGAGCTGGGGCGGCGCTTCCGCCCCGGCGGCGGAGACGACGTGTTGGGGAATTTCGCTTTTGGCTACAGGGGGCGGGGGGAGGGGAGGAGGAGGTGCGGTCAGGTCCCGATCGTATTTGGGCCTGGGCCGCATTCGCGGGAGGAGAAGCACAGCGTCTTGCGGTCAGGTATTTGGGCCTGGGTAGCATTCGTCAAACAAAACAAGTGTTATACAGGCTAAAAAACAACAATTGTTATGGGCCATAAATAACTCTTTCATTTCGCTCGTTTTATTCATTCATCATCATTAGTTCACTCTTGCTTTTGACTCCATAGCTCTGCTGTCTCCTCCAGTCCACACACACACAGAGAGAAATAACTAGACAAAAGAAAAGTATAGGGATCTATGTCCCGGAGCACTTCTTTGGGGAAGGCTGGAGAATGGGGTTGATAGTCTTGAGCGCGTCTTGCGCTGTTGCGACGCGGAAGTCACACGGATCTCCCCGGCCTCCTTGTTTCTGCTCCAGGCTGCCCGTGGTTGTCGTACTTGATGATGCCGATCAAGTCGCCGGCGCCGGCGGTAGTGGTGATATCCGACGACTGGCGGTGGACGCCCTCCTGCAGATCATCAGTCATATTATTATGCACGTCAGTATTGGATGCAGCAAACTTCTACGTACTGCGCGCCACGTGAGCAACGAAACAAAAACACATGCCCGGCCGTACATTGTCAAGATGCTTGCCGTCGTCACTCTTCTTCCCGGAGCGCCGCGCCTGGTCTGCTGGGGTCGACATGGTGTTCCTGGTCGGCGCGGCGTCCACGGTGGCCTCGAGCTTCATGCCGTGCTCGAACGCTGCATTAATAGAATAGGCCTAAAACCATGTTTATTTATCACTCACCCGTTTCTTATTTCGTTTTGGCATGTTGATCCTCTAGATCACCAGCATTCGCGGCTCTTCATGTTCCATGTCTGCCTCTGATTTTGCTTTCCCACTACTATCTGCGGCAATGCAACCGCGTTGCGCAAGAAATAGCCCAAGCACAACAACCCTCATAGGCTCATAGCTCGATGCCTGAACGAGAAAATAAACTAAAATATAGAGGACAAATTACAAACCATATGACAACAACACAAATGGTATTCTGATACCATACTTCAAAGAATATTGGATAAGTATTCCACACGCACACACACAAAAAAAGGAATATTGGAGAGGTATCATGGAAAAATGGCAACTGTTCCATCTAGCTGCTGCCAGGACTCCACCTACATTGCCACCGATAACCTGTGGTCATGCCCACACAAAGCTATGACCCAGAATGGTACAAGATTTCAAACCGATCGACCCGGGCGAATCAATGATAAATCACAGTAAGTTACGTGATATATACATACATCACCGGACCTCATTGTAACTATGGAAGAGACTAAGGGGGTGTTCGTTTCATGAAGATCTAAAATTTAGAGGAGTCTAAAAAAAATCTTATCATTTAAGAGTATTAAATAAAGTTTAATTATAAAACTAACTGCAGAACCCTTGGTCTAATTCGCGAGACGAATCCATAGATTAATTAGACTCATTAGATTCGTCTTGTAAAGATGTACCCATCTATAAAAAGGTTTTGTCATTAGACTTTATTTAGTACTAGATTCTCTTTGTTTGTAGCCTTCTAAAATTTAGTGCTAAAGGAAACGAACAGGGACAGTGACATGAAAAATAATTAGTGTTTATTAAGTGTATTGTTACGTGCAGGCTGCATAACAACCTTGAACATGGTTACAGTAATCTTTGATGGCGATCATACATTCACATCACAGACAAAGCAGTCCTGATATTCTGTCAACCAAGTTTGTTGAAGGAATTAAATCCATCAGTTAATCAACTTTATTTTGCCATCCCACCTGCACTTTGGAGATACTAGCTGATACAGTTTCACGCTTGACGCTTCTGCCATTGTTTTAGCTGTACGTAGGAACAAGTATTCCATGTTTCAATACACAACCAAAACTTTTCGCTCTCACAGAGCATTTACGAACATGCATATTACGCTTTTACTTCGTAGTTACGTGTCCGCTGAGACGAAACGTAACCGGAGTTTGCCTGACTGAACGGACGTGACACGCACGCAGAGGCGCGTCGAGTCCACTCGTCGGAGTCCGGCACGCACGCACTTGAAAACTCAGATCCAAGTCAAAATCCCGCATCGGAATCGACGAAAGGAGGTGACGAAGCTTCCATCCACACCGTCCCGTTTCTGAATTCGCCAGCTTCACTGGCTCGAATCCTTGCAGATTCATTCGAGGTGGGAATGGGGGAGGGGATCAGTGGCGAGGTCGGCCTCGCGGCGGCGCCGTACGACCAGTGGTTGGTGGGCGGCCCCGCCC